>VOMN01076927.1:0-13862 GCA_014899125.1 Orchestia grillus | reverse complement strand
CAGTGAGGGCAGTCAGTGAGGGCAGTCAGTGAGGGCAGTCAGTGAGGGTAGTCAGTGAGGGCAGTCAGCAGGGAACAGCATGCCCGGATCGCATCCAGCCCCTCCTCCCCTCAACTACATAACTGAGGTTCAACACCTACAACTCAGGTTTTCAATGCACGGTTGTTTTGTGAATGTGAAGTGCCGTGAACTCCTAAAGCTCATCTTTGCTGTAAAGTTTTCCGAGGGTTAAATGAAAGTCCTGATTTGAGCTGCAATTAAAAGTGAGGACTTCAAAGCCAATTTTGCATTCTGTATGCGCATCGTCACTGAGCTTTTGTTTAGTGAGCGAGAAAATATTTTCCTAGTCCTCTAATGACTTTTCATTTTGCAAATGGGTGGACTCAGCAAACTGCCTCAGGGATAACTAGCTTTAATTTAACTATTCAGCATTTTTTTCTGCGACGCCATCAAAATTATTTGAGTTGGATTTCCTGTAAATTGAGTTTATGATTGAACACAAAGCCCTGTGTGCCGGCCTGTTTTGAGCAGGGGCTCCATCTCTCCCAATTAAGCCCAATCAGAAACTGGTAACGCAGTTTCCCGGACCCTGTCGCATAGACGATGCACCTCCGCTGATTCTGTCGCGCCATTCTGGGGTCGAGCTAACAAGACTTGATTCAATAATCTCACTATAAATTTTTCGTTTGGTCAGCTCAATTAGACCGTTTCCTGTTCTCTTGAATGAATACAAGTCAACTGAATGGTATCAATGATAAAATAAAGGATATAGAATTATGAAATTATTTTCTCGAATCATGCATATGCCGGCTTAAGTTAATTGACGCATAATTTGACATGTTTATTGATCTTGAGAGAAATAGAAAAAGTTCGTATTGTTTGGATATTTAAAACTTTCTGCTCAGTACAGGTGCTGCGAAGGACTTACTGCGCAGATCATGCTTGATTGCTTGTGCTTATAATAGTTATTGAAAAACTTTAGAGACAAATCCGATTAGTATAAGCAGTACGTCAACCGTACAACGCGGAGATCTGTAATCCAAATTAACCTCGAGTATTGACGATTGCTGTGAAGTCGTGCTCCGGAAGTACAAAGAAACAGGCATGAATAACAGCTGTATGGTTAAAAGTTCACTTTTTTGTTCGGTTCAGATTTGTAATTTTAATTTTTAAACAATATAACGAAAATATGTTTGCCAAAAAATTCCACTGTACTCTTTACTGCACCATTACACACCCACGTAGACACAGAACAGGCAGTCTTTAGTCTCAAGACACAAATGGAAGGAGGCTCAACTAACTAATGAAGGTCCGGCTTCTTTGACGTCATTACAGAGCACTCGTTGACAGACAGGCCTCTGCTCCCTTTGAAGGCCGCCGAGCTCTTCCATTGTAATTTGATGCGAGTTTATTTCCGCGTCATTCCGTCACTAGATTAGCATAGACCATTGCAGTCGTACACTACAAGTGTGCACCACACAGCCGTGTCCCACATTGCAATCCTGCACTACGTTTTAGCATCAGACTGTACGTAGTGTTGGTTCGAGTAATGCATGAACTCAATGTGTAAGTTAAACGAAAAATAAAATAAAAATTGTTTTTCTATTAAGTCTAGTATGTCTAATAAGTAGTTGTTTATTGAATGACTGCTCTCGCGTATAAAACCGACTCAGCTTAGCCCGACCTGTGTTCTATACATGTACCGTGCACGAATATGCTTGGTAAGGGAGCCCAAATTTCTCAGAATGAATGAACAGCCCCAAGTATAGAACATAAATGAGGGCACAAACAGTAAGCACCGCGTCCATCCTCAACGACGTATAAAATCTGTATCTTTACATCGCCGTTTACGGCATAAAGCGGTTGCATCACCTATAACTTCGATGAAAATTATTTCCTTTTCAAATTCGTGCAAAATTAGAATATAAGTAAGGGAAAGGTAAATTGATTAAATAGAGTACCATCGAAATAATATGGATGGGTACATTTTGAAAAGTGCATAAAGCATACCGTGCAAATGATGTACAAATTTATTCCCTAAAGCAAGTAGATTCGTCGCTACTTTCAGCAAGGTATTGTCTCATTATACGAGTATCATTTTATTACTTTCTTTCCCTCCAAGCTTAGTTTTTTTCAGATAGCGACATTCTCTAAGTATGTCCAAGCCTTGCTCACGTCTCCACCCCATTAGAAAGACCGACTTCATCAGTAATCCCCTTCCGCCGGGCTTTTTCACGTTGCTCTTTGAAGTTCCACTTGTCGAGGTAAAGTTTGGTTGGCACCGAAAACTAGCGGAGGCAGGAATCCATAGCGGTTGTGCTTTTGACGAAACAAAACACCCATCATTCTCATACGCGAAATATCAGAAAATTGTACTTTTATAGTTAATTAAACTTGAGTTACGTTATCATCAGAATGATTGGTAACAATCCCGCCTCCGTCTTGCTGTGAGAGCACCGACGGCCCACGCGATCATCACATCTGTGGTTCCTCCCTCTCCTACTCCTGCTGCTGTCAGGGGGCAACCTGCGCGTCGTCGTCTCCTTGAGTGAAGCCGATATTCCTTATAATTATGGGTTATGAGGAAATCGAGTTCTGAATCTTATTAATGAACGTTTAAAGCCTCGTAAGATATTTTACAATGATCGCATCAGGTATTAAGACCTCCCTTAAGAGCGGCTTAGACTACTGGTCACACCGACCTAAGAGCAAATTCAACTGTTTGTAAGACACCTTAGCTCGTACTGCTGACGATCCTGTGCATGAGGGTGCGGGATCGTGGAAGCGATGAAGGGCAGGTGGCGTTACTCTGCAGCTCTAAATCATCACTCATCTTATTGCTCTGATCTGTGAGACGCAATGGAACAACTCTTCACAGCCCCTCAACATAAGGATCAGTCTAATTGTACAACTCCAAGAAAAATAAAAAATGCATTGTTATTTTGTCATCCAAATTGTTTCCTAGACGTCAATCTGATGTGATTAAGAATTTCATAACAACGTTGTTTAACATTTCCAAAGCCAAATTAACGCTGACATTTGCTTATAGGACGTTGAGAAAATGTGCATAGTTGGCCTGCACTGAAGTCAGCTGAGTGGCAAATCATTAACTTATAACTAATAGGCATTTGCTACGCCATATTTCATTAAAAATGAAAGAAAGCGTAATTTTAAGGGCACGTACCCTTCTATGCATAAGGGATCCCCAAATAGCAATTTTTACTTATTTCGTACTGTCGTTGTGGTCAATCATTCTTAAAGATCATTCGTGTTAGTCCCACCTCTTTGGAAACCACGAGTGATTTAAAGGGCCCCTGTTGCTGTTACAGAGCCAAATCAAGCTGGTGATGTGCAAATGGCACTATGATTGATGTTTTTCTACTGATGCATTTCTACACGCACTTCCTAGTAGTTTGAAATTGTTCATTTTCGTAACACACGGTACATGTCAACTGGATGGCGCAAAAGAACACGTCTTTATGCGCGTCAGCCTGAGTTTTTGGTAAAGAAGTATTGTGGTCTATGGCTATGGAGAAATTCATCACAGGAGCCTGACGCCTGGAGAAATTCATCGCAGAAATTCGCCAGGCGCCTGACGTTGACACTAGGATGTCACTCGCACATCGCTTCTTTGCCGCAAGTGTCGGAATTTTCCTCTAGAGTAACGAGGCTTAAGAACTTCTCTCTAAAAGTTCTTGCAACTTGTCCAATTTACATGATGCTCTCTTTAAAAGTATGAGCCTTTCACGTCTCTTTTCTATGCAGGTTTCGTAGTATCCGTGAATTAATGATTTCGGACCTGACTTTTCTGATCAACTTCGCACATCTCGCCAAGCTTGAAACTGGTGCACCATTTTAGTCTCGTCACAAGACGTGAGGCCTTTGTCTGGAAACTGGTGCACCATTTTAGTCTCGTCACATAACGTGAGACCTTTGTCTGGAAACTGGTGTACCATTTTAGTCTCATCACATGACGTGAGGCTTTTGGCTGGAAACAGAGTACAAAAAGATATTTAAAAATGCATCGCTGCAAGTACTATCATCTAATACGCCCTAATTTAGAGTCTTTACACTGTGTAAACCCGGATTTTTACAAATTGTCACCCATAATAATTGAACTTTAAGTAATTTGATTATTTTTTGTGCTTCACCATTAATTGAGGGATTCAACAAAAACTGTTACGAAGCTTTTATGCTCGATTATGTCTACAATTAGGACCATTCTCTGAATTAATTAAATAGTTCGTTGAATTTTACGTTGTGGAGTGTTATACATGTACTGACTGACATACAATTGAAGCACATGCTCGTGTGTACGCTTGTCGAAAATAAATCCCTCGTCCAATTATATATAATTATCTGCCCAAGAGTCCGTGTAATCCCTTGTCGGGATTATCTGCCCANGGGATTATCTGCCCAAGAGTCCGTGTAATCCCTTGTCGGGATTATCGGCCCAAGAGTCTGTGTAATCCCTTGTCGGGATTAATTTCCTACCTGCAACTTTAAGCGAGCTGCTCCGCGAGTTGGGCATTTGTAGGAAGATTTGGAACACTGAAACAGAATTATTTTCTTTCGATTGATTAACACTTTTGCGCTGTTCAATAAGCTCTTTTGAAATGCCATTTTTAAATAGGATTGGACTAAGCGAGCAGTCGGATTCCAAGCTTGCACTGACTGTTGTCTGCAGCAGCAACCAATGGACACTGATGTAGTATTCAATCACACGAGTTGTCATTTGAGCATTTTTGCTGTAAATAGAACTCTTTTGTGCCTCTAATTCTCATGCCTCTTGTCTCATCGGTATCTTCTTTCCAGCTTTAGAAAAATCTAAAGCAATGCTTGAGAGAATTTTATTAATATTTTTTTGACACAACTGTGCAAAAGTAAGTGATCACTAGTATCTCACCCAAATGCCAGCAGTGAATAATGTGCCGCTGTGTAACAGCTGTGTAACACAATTAAGATGATATACTTAAACTTTGAATCGAGCCTGCCACCAGAAATGTTTGTAGTGATTCAAACTTTTAACAGTTATCGCACTCGAAAAAGTCACTTTCGCGTCTCACCGTTTAATAACGATTTGAATCTTCATATCTTCGATTGGTCTGACAGATCAAAGAGTTCAGTAAACACTTTTACGTGGCTTTCTGAAGCCGTCTGTGGTTTTCTATCGATCTTATCAAAGGCGAACATGCACAGAAAATAATAAAATTAATAAAGGCGTCGTCGAATAGCGAGCAAGATTGCAGAAATGCTATCAATAGCGTTCAAAAATCATTTTATTTTGCTTACATAATTTACGTTCTGTCATGGTAAGGATCAGTGAGAGCATGAATAGTCCGTCCATTTACGAGTAATGGGTTGGTACATATGTTTTAATGGTACGAACTTTTCTATGACTTTTTCTTGTACTAAAAGTAGTGGTAGGCTCCCTTACCCCTTGAACTCGTCATTTTGTGAGCATTTTTCAGCTTACGTTCCGAAAATCCATTCCCACGCGCCAACAGACGTCGAGCTCCACTTCGTCTTCCCTCGTAACATGTTCTTTTTACGGCCGACTGAGAAAGAAACTTCACCTGTCTGCGCTAGCAAAAATATGTTTTCAATCTATGAGAAACCTGCATTAAAATTGAATTGCCTTCCGTATCCTGTTTCCTACTAAAAATGTTTCCATCGTCCGACCTCTCTATTCGATCGATCTTACGTTTACCCAAGCTCCCGAGAGCCCCTAAATTTATTTCAGTAAAATATTGCGAAGTGGTTTTGGTGCAGTTCGAGTCCGAGCCGGCGAAGCGTGCTCCAGTGTTCCTCTTGCAAAAGGTACCCGAAAGCTCTCACGCCAAACGCCCCCTATCGAACAAACAACTTTAACGTCTCATTCCCATGTATTTATGCCGCCTCTCCATCGCCCATGCTTTTACAGCCATGCCTGCTCAAATTATTTTCCCTGCAGAGTTTGAACAGTTCGATCCTGCTTGAATTAATGGCCAAAAGTTCAATGAAGGACGAGCCTGAAGATTATGATAGAAATCACATCACAGCTTTCTCTAGCCTCGTCCAGCAAGGGACCGAGGTTAGAAAGAGAGAAAACTGAACCTGCCATAAACTACACACCAGAGCTGGTCGTCCATTCGGTGCGTAAAAAATATCTTTATAGGCTGAAAAGTGATGATAGTCTTAAAGTTTTTGAAATAAGTATGACGGGTCGTGAAAAGTAGAGTCGGTTTTCTTACGAAGAATTTGAAAAAAGCTTGGCACAGGTTGAAAAATTATTTATTTGAAGAATCGAATTTTTTTTAATATGCGAAGATTGTCACTTCACAAAGTTGGTTCATGATCTCGTGTAAAATTAAAACCATTCAGATATTAAACGAAAATTACAATGGTTCTTGAACACGTTTTTCAGAATGTCTTCTCGTGAGTAAATTTTAAGACGATCAACATGTGTGGTACTTTTGTTCGGAAATCTTCTTTATAAGAAGGATGTTAATGATACATTCTCACCACGGAATGCTCGCGTTTTCGTGCGAGAGCTTCGCTGAATTGCAGACTGTGTGACCGCCCTGACTCCGGCGAGGCAACGCTCCTTCCTTACGCTCCCGCAATAACAAATAGCACACTATGCATGTAACATAGTTTCCTTATTGTCAGTTCAGGGATAGTTCCTAACTTCTATTATTACAAGGCAATGCAAAATGCCCGTTTTTCAATGAAACTTTGCCTCTGATTGCTTCATGTAGAATATTAATTAGTGGAACTATATTAATTACTTTCCTGGTATAATATCGAATAAAGGCAAATTTGAAAGTTCAGATACGAGACCGCAAAAGCGAAGTTCTAGTATCATTGTTTTAAAAATTCAGTTACAAATAATGAGGAAACTTTGGTTGTGATTTAGCAACAACACAAAAGGGAAATTTGAGATTGGTGTGTTTACTGGGAATCGAACCCAAAGTATAAATAGTAATACAATTGCTGCGATAAAAAACATTTACTTGGCATTTATACCAGTCTGGTTTCGTAAAAACATTATCAGTGAATGGTATTTTCGATAAAAAGAAAAAAGAAACTTGTACGGAAAATTCTCAAGGAATATTGAAAGATTATTCCGTACTTCTAAAATAAGACCATAGAAAAACTAAATAAGAAGGGGGAAACGCCATTTAACTAAGTTCGGAAGTTTAAAGGTGTGGCAAGGTATTTTGCGCCGCCCAGTCAAGCCAGATACGATGGAGTTGATTTTAAATCCGAGTCCAAGGATGGTCTGTTTTTGAGTGTGTGCAAAGATTCTTGAATTTTAAGATCTACGGAGTTATTGGTTGAGTCGAAGATTGAAAAGTGATCAAATTTCAAATGGTGGTTCGAATTTTCACAGTGTGCTCCAGGATTTGAATGGGCAGGTTTTTGCAACGGTCTATTGGTTCGATGGCTGTTACCTAAATGCGCAGAAAATCGGACTCCAGCCTGTCCGGATGTGCTGCCAATATCTGAGCCGTTGCAAACTACACACAAGAAAATCTGTTTACGATGTTGGAGAAAACATCAGCACGTAAAGAGTCCTTGTACTTCAAAGAGTATCTAATTTTAAAAGAGCTCTGAATTTAAAATCCTATTATGGGTAATAAGGGTAATGAAATTTATTTGAGAGCAATGACTAGAGAGATATTTTCTGAGCGATTGCACAAGCTTTGATCTATTTTCACCTAGATATGGTAATGACTTAGAAACTTTTTCTTTTCCAGACATATTAATTTCAGGACGGCCTACATTTAATTTCGTTCTGGAAAACTTTAAAAAATCTACCAGTAGATACATAGGACATTAATTTTGTGCAAAAAAGGTTCTTGAAAATTAAGTTCGTCATCAAAAGTGTTAAAAGTTGAACAAAATGGTAAGCTTTGTAAATTAGAGTTTTCACTCTATCAACTCAGTGTAGGTAAGGAGTTGCACTAAAATAACTCGTTTCAACTCCAGTGAAAATTTTCCTCTGTAAATGCTGAAAGTTAATTTGGTTCTATTGTGTGAGATGGGAACATCTAGAAAAACTAATTTATTTTCTGAATTCTATACTTTCTCACATGATTTTCAGAAGTGAATATTTACCTGTGGTATCCATGACACATCTTGAAAATTCGCAGAGACCTTCCCCCTCCAGAAGAGAAATATCTCGCTGCAGTATTTTGATTGCTCCACTCTGGGGAAAGCTATTTGATTACAGTCCATTGCTGGTTGAGTTCTTTTCATTAATAATAATTCTAGCACAGACGTTCTATTTAATAACTGACATCAAAATGGAAGCGTTACCATTTACCTCGCTTTTATAACTGCTAATTGCCAATGAGGTGACGTAAATTCCCCTCAAGTCTTGCAACCAAACTTCGTTCAGTTGTAATCACAGAAATTCTGTCCATTCAGAGGGTTGTCAAGGAATACATAACCACCGCCGTACGTGCGAGCGACATATCAGATTTTCGCTTCTATGCACAAAGTAATATTAAAATGGATTTCGTTAATATTTGCCTCACCTATTTACAATTAAGCAAAATGTGTGTGTTATTAAATGCTACTGAAATACCTGAACTGACTTGAAAATCGATATAAAGTAGAAAATAAATGGAAAACATCGTACATTGCTTACATTCAAGGTAAGCTCCACGGACAAAAAATTAGTCACTTGCTACTAATATTGTGTATGACCTCCACGAACATGAATAATGGCGGCAATTCAGCACGGCATTGAGTCTCCAAGTGTCCTAATGTACACCTGGTCGATTTTAAACAACTCTCGCATTAACCGGTCTCGTAATGCTGCTGCAATACGGGAACGATCTCCTTGATGACGAACTTATCATTCTAGGCGATCATTCAAATTGCTTATTGAATTCATGTCTGCACGACTACGCGGGCGGGTCTAAATGCCTGACATGTCTTGAATGACTGTCGTGCCAATTAATTACAGTTCTAGCCCGATGGACCCGACAGTTGTCATCCTGCAAGATAGGCAAAGCAACATGCCTTTCTTCATTCAAGTATTGTACAAATGATAAATTCTGGTTATTTAGCAGCTCAATATTGCCATGCTGATTCAATTTGACAAATTCATCAAACTAAAGGACTCACTTCTGTGTAATTGAAACAATGCTAGAACATGACAGACCACTTCCTCCTCCATGTATTGTCCATTGTTCACAGGCTTCGTTGAAGGCACTTCATGAGGTTTTCGATGAACGCGAAAACACGGCAGCATTGCTATCGAAAAAAAGGGTGATTCACCTGACCACATGGCACTTCTTCACTCTTCTACAGTCCAATGTGCGTATGCTTAGAACCAGTTTAAACTAGTGGTCTTGTGGGCAGAAGTTAACATCGGCCGTTTACGAGCCACTCCACTCTAAGCATTCATGGTATGAAGCTCCCTACGAAAAGTTCGTTCAGAAACAACAGGAAATGGACAATCATCGACGTCTCGCAGTAGTTCCACCCTTGATGCAAAGCGATTTTAGATGCCAATTAGGGACACACGGCAGCGGTCCCTATCAGTTGAAGTTTTCTTCCGACTATGATTTCGTCCTGAATTGTCGTATGTACCCGATTGTTTCCATTGATTGGTAGACCTGCCTAACAGTGCGGCTTGAAACGCCAGCGAGTTCCGATATTTCCTTCGCTGGGTTTTCCTTGGCCCCAAGAAATGTAAAAAAACTTTTTACCATTCTTAAAGGTCTTGCTTGCGTCCTATTGCATTGGAGCAACTAAGAAATAAGTCTTTTCCTTAGCAGCTCAGAATGAAGATTGATGCCTGTTCAGTACTTGCATGTACCCTAAACTTCAGTCACAGCGTTGAAAATCCATTGATGAACATAGCAAATAACCAGAGCTCGAAAAAAATAAGTCGCTCATTTCTTGTCCGATGAGCATTATTACATAATAAATTTTGCTTAAATATAACTGGCTTTCACGTGCTCTCGTTGAGTTTCTTAGTTAGACACAGATTATCTTGAGTTGGAAAAATTCTTCTGAGGCATTCATGCAAGGAATTTTTTAAAGCGGATCAGGATATTGCGTACGATGACAGGCGTAACACGGACGCTCACCTCCTGGAGCCGACTTGTACTGAAAGACGGCCTTCGCTTGGGGTGAACTTGTGAGCTTTGTACGGGGTTGAGTAGGAAAGAACATTTCTGCATTTTACTCGACTTGGGAGGTGAAGCCAAAATGTAAATGATATACAAGATAGAGACTTGCAGTCAACTCACCACTAGTCTTCGTCATGGAACTCACGACACCTGGCAACTGAACTTTCAGTTGAACTTTTGCGGTAGAATGTGAATAGTTTAGCTTTCGAGCTTATTTATATAAGTACGTCGAAGTTAAAAAGCACACTCAGAGTTAGTGCAGGTTGCGTGTTACCACCCCCGCATTCGCAGTGATGACAGACCCGCCTCTGCGTAGCGGCGACGCAGAAATATCAAATTTGAGGCAGTTATCACCTCCGCTGACTCAGCCGCCTAGTCCAGAACTCCAGGACTTCACCAAGAATTGCTGCTCTTGTCTGCCGCCAATTGCGGCCACACAAGCCTGGCTGAGTTTCTTTGCTCAGCCTTTGTGTCCGGCTGTTTAACGGAGTGCGAGGGTTATTTGAGGACATATTTAGTGCGTTAAATTAACCACAACACTTTCGCTAAACATGTGTCCATTTAAATAAGATTTGTACAAATATTCTTGGTGATACTTATTCATCAATTCAATCTATGAAGTCAATTTTAGCTTCAATGACTGCATCTATACGGATCCGAAACTGTTGACAAAATGAAACTAAGTGGTTCTTTTCCGTTTCTGACACCACCCGGACAATAGCGGCCCTCCAGTAAAGCTATGGTACCATGAGGATATCGGTTTGTCTCTTTTTCAGTAACGCTAATAATCCATAATAAATACATAAAATTTAAATCCAGCGAGTTTGAAGTAATGAATTGCGGGGGTCATATGATCGTAAAAATTCTCCGATAACCAATCTTGGGTGACAATGGCTTTGTGAGAAGGTGTTGAGTCTTACCGAAAGACGTATGGCCTTCCATTGGTCTTTTATCTCCACGGCGTGGGTTAGCGGTGGGTTAGTGGGCTCCATGGCGCACTGGTTAGCGCGATAGACTCGCAGCTGGGAAGTTAGGGTTCGATTCTCGGCTCAGGCAGTGATTTTCACGTAACCAGGGAGTATTTCCCTACAAAAAGAAAGCTTAAACCACACATTCCTTACATCCCTCACTCGTCAGTAGTTGTAATGCATTGAAAACCCAATGGTAAAACTTGTTGGAATCAATAAAGGTACTTTATCTATCCAGAGCTTCATAATCGTTTTTAAAACATCAATGTATCCAGCAGCATTAACCCTAAGACCCAGTTAATAAATAACATAAGGGCGCATGACATAACCTTCACTACTCGCTACTAGTAAGACCATCAAAGTTGCTGTTAAAGTGACTATGACTGTCTGTCTTATTTTTTGGATTAACGTCTTAATTCCAATGTGTCATCTCAAATAAATAATTATGTTATGCAGGATTCAAGTGTGTAATGAACTGAAAACGACATGTCCTCAAATACCCTCGCGCCCTGTATATACGCGACGGAGGCCTGGTGTATTTTGTCTACGGCAAATTTGCGCAGCGTCAGGGAACTCGCGGCCATCCCTCGAATTGCTGCGGCGATCTGTCCTGTCGCGAGCTTTGATGCCGTGGTCACCGCGCTGTCGGGTGCAGGTCATGGCTGGGATAGGGTATCCCAAATGACATGGAAAATCTTGAATGAATTTTGCAAAGCGTCCAGCGTTGCAGAATTCTACTTCCCTGTATTGGCCTATCTCTGCGCTGTACTCCGCAATTAAACGAAACATCGCCAAATATATTACGTGCGCACGCAGCATGGAGTGTGATAAAATCGCATGAACAACGAAACCGCAATGTCGAGGTCACTGAGCGGTCTACGTTGCAGTTGGTTTGTTTTTAGAACATCAGTTCTACTAAGAACAAAGCTTTGCAAAACTTGTCTCTGTTGGTATTCACGTATTTTCGAATTCTGCGCACGATTCTAAGCTCAACGGGGCATAGTAATGTTAATTCACTCAAAACTCTAGCCACTCCACGTTTTCCACAAAATACAACATGCTCTGTTTCAAATTTTTCTGCACACTACATCCAATGTAACGACTGCATTTGTAACTGATTTTGCCCGTTTAGGCGAATTTTACGCGACAACACTCTAAACTTTTCGGCCTCGTTGCCTGGCTATCAAAAACCAAAGCTATTGTGCTGACTGGGTCCTTTCTAGCCCTGCATTTGGAATTCAGCCTCGCCGTCGCCATGCAAATCTGAAAAAATGCGGAATATGATACCTGGTTTCGGGTTTGCTGAGGGGGCTTTGCCGAGCCTCCTCTGTGAGGGTAATTTCGTTTCTCAGGTCCGCTGCGAACTGCGAGTCTAGGGAAAACAAGCGACGGAACAAAAGCTCGAGTTGTGACCACAACCCCACACGTCCTCGGCAGCTGCTGCTTGTGTCCCGGCATTGAATTATTAACCCACGACCGCTCCACTGGGCAGTGAGTGATGCCTTGCCAAGGCAAACGTTAATGCGCGCTTATTCCTAGCCTGTACGAGTCAGCGTCCCTGTTTCTCAACATTAATCTTGCAGAAAAGAGTATCATGGATTGGAGATGTGCTCACATATCAATTAGCACATTTTATTTCTTTTGATAATTCATTGATGTTTGAATAATTCAATTTTTAGCTTCTGTTCTTCTGTATGACTTATCTAACCATACAGCAAATTCTTTTGCTATCACTGATGAACTGAAGGAAACTTCGTCGTTCCATACTACAAGCATTCATCGAAAGAACAGTAGTGGAGTACATGAAACCCTGTTTATCTCTGAAATATTTCTCGTGATATTTCATTTTCCACTTAAATTTTGAGCTCACCGTCCCCTGAATTGATGAAAAAAGCTCGTCAGTTGTTGCCTGGCTTTCGCTTTGGCCGGATTGGTTCCATTTTCTCTCTAATTGACCGTGACGCTGGACTGTAATACAGTTAAGAAGACTTTATTATGCTAATCTCTCTCACTCGCCTGTTAACGAACTCTATGTGAATACACACAATTAACATTGATCACGAGCCGTCGACGCAGCATTGGAATGAACACGAGATTAATTGTTGACCAATAACGTAATTTAAATTTGCGTGATGAGGAACTGCTCACGGCTCATAGCCAATGTCTGTTTTTCTTTGCGATCCTCTTTACTTACATTACAGATTGTCTTGATGATAATGTTGGTAGCAACGGGGAAATGGCTAACTTTTACTTACACGCGCTCCTACCCACACAGGGTAGCAGGCCAATCACCGCTAAATGAGCAGCGGATCACTGTAACTGCAAGCAATCGTTCTCCCTGTAACGTAGCGTAACCGAACGGCCCAAACGCGAGCAGCTCCTGCGCTAATGTATAATAAAGCGCCCGTTCGGCTGACGAGTTTTGCAGCGCAAACACGACAATGTTCGGAGCGTTCAAGTTTCTATCCTTCTACTTTGTTCAGGCCTCGTACGCGTAAGAACTTAGGAGCCTCTTCTTCCATGGAAACTTGTCGTGGAATCATTTTTTTCTAGGACTCTTGTTGAATTATTTTGAGACAATCTTTATCGAAAATGCTTGGGTGTGGCTTCACTATCTGGATGTTTACCTAGTTTTTGCAGTTTATTGATATGCGGCGCAAGTTATAAGTCGGTTCCAACTCAGAAACTGCCCGTATTCCAACACATAATGTATACATGTACATACAGTGGGTCAAATAAGTATTCGTAACGTCATGAAAAA
>VOMN01076924.1:0-18188 GCA_014899125.1 Orchestia grillus | reverse complement strand
AAAAGTGACTTTGCCTGAACGAGATTTTAAAAATTCAGAGTCGTGACACAATTTCCAGAATTTAGCAGATCATAGTTACTCTCCACATGATATAATTTCATTATACTGTGACTTATTCAGAGAGTCAATAATTCGGTTGATCTCATCATAGAACACAGTTGAATTGCCAAAGGTAGGTTGGTAGATTGTTCGTAAGACTAGACGTTTTTACTCTTCTTTATTCCAATGAACAGGGTTTCAATATCATTTATATATATTGTTGCATCCGGAATATTTTTTGTTTTAAATTTATCCAAAATAAAAACACTCAATCCATTACCCCATTTCCTATTAGTTCGTTGAGAATGGCACGAGGAGAAATGATGTATATTTGACATATCCTATGATATGGCATCAAGCCAACTTTCAGTAAAGCACAATATATCAAAATCATAATTTAACTCTGAAATAGTGCAGTTTATTTAATCTAGTTTGGTGAGGAGTGATCTACAGTTCAAACAAAAAATAAATAGGTCATTATTGCATTTGAATGTGGATGTTTTAAATTTATCAAAATTAAATACTGACAGAAGGAGGTGTCATTTACTTCATGATATAGTGACTCATGGTGGTTGAGGTGGGGGTCAATATTAAGTAACATTAATTGTTCATTTGCCATGGGACTTGAATGAGTTATTAGAGAAGTAACAGGCCAGAAAATACAAATCGAATAGAGAATGGGCTAATGTAAAAGACTTAAATTACAGACTTCGCCTTCTTGTTGCGGCGGGAATGTTGATGGTTATCTTTTTCGGTCCAAATTACTTTGTTGTTCTAGTTCTTATTGGCCACATCTCCAGTTTCAGAATTTCATCTGTCTGCGTCTTGTCTCCTGTAATTTTGAACGCACTGAATCCAGGTCTAAAGTTAGATAGCTCAATTCGTTCGATGGAGAATACCTTCGCCTTGTTTCCTGAAAAATGAGATATGTCTTGAGTAGTTTAAGTGTTCCCGTTGAGGGATACCAAGACGCTGCTTTGTACTTTGTAGGATGGGAGGTCCGTCCTGGTGCCGTGTATGATTTTCCTTCTTCTTGTTCTTCTTCGGTTTACAAGCGTGAATTCATCGGAATTCGTCTCGACGTTTACGGCTTCTTTCGTTTCAGGAGCCGGCTTCAACTTGTCCTGATGTATCTTCTCTGGATAAGAATTTGAATTTTTATTAGATGGTACAGAGATTGTTTCCAAAGCCTCTATCTCACTGTTGATAAGCGTGAGGTTTCGTTTTTGGCATGGAATTGTTTGTTTCATGGGGGAATTAGAGACTGGGTGAGATCTAGTAGTTTTTAGTAACATTGGCGGCTGAGGTTTAACTGCGGGAGCCTTTTTTTATCTAGAGTTTGTGTAAGTGTGTAGATTTGCTGAGCTAGATCTTTTGTTGAACTATTTATCTCATTACTGAGCGTTATTATAAAGCGAACAGGATATGTAAGAATACAGGTCAGGCTTTTGATTGACAATCCCGAGGTGGACGAGTGGGAATGGATATTTGATGGGGACTTTCGTGCTCAAAAGGTTTTGTTTCCGAGCAAACTTGAAACAATAGTTCACCTCTAGTTGGCCTGATACGTTTCCCCTAGTTTCAAAATATTTTATTTATGTTTCATGCTCACAAACTATGTAAATCGATTATAGCGTTTCTAATTTAACACAATTGCTACGTGTACCTTTGAAGAAAGTTTCTCTCCAAGAATAGCTTAATGAACAAAAAATTTTGGTTGGCTTTTTCTTGGGGACAAAATACAATAACTCTATTGTATACAAGATTTTATGAAAATTTAGTGGGTGATTACCAGTTTTATTTTAGAAACCTTATATGCAACTATGCTACTTTTGTACGATCAGTGCACAGCTTAAATCTTGCTGTAGATTTTTTGACTCACATTGAGGCTTAAACATGAAAAGCTTTTAAGATCCAATGGCACGTGACTTGATGCGCAGCCCTGCTCACAGCGGGGTCTGTCAGCAGTTGGCGGTACCGAGGGGTCGTAAACTGCAGTGTCTGTTAGTGAGGGGTCGTAAACTTCAGGGTCTGTTAGTGCTCGATTGGCTCCAAATCGAAATGTCATTGGAAGTAATTTATTAACAATCTGAAACTCATGCAGGAATCTGACTGAATCTGAAAAAATTGGTAGAAAACGACATGGATTGTCGTACGTGCTTCTGATTCAATTCTTCATTTCATTTTTTCACCTAAACATGGTGCCAAATTTTGATTCAGTGCACCATGGTTTATTTGAGAAGATATGAGCACACTCTAAACAAGCTCTGAGACTGTCCTACTGCTCATATGGGAGATGTGTTTTATAGCCAGTGCAAATTTGAGCTCTATGTTTATGATGATGACTACTGTTTGCAAAAGCAGTCAAACGAGAATATATTCTTAGAGCACAGAGCGGTTCTGTGCAGTCCCCAGTCGTTGTGCCTCAGAAGCATGCGGCGGCAAAGTTCTTAGCTCTCAGTAATGATGTAGAATTCTTAGAGATGCAAGTACAATTTAGATACTACGACACATTGAATGATGTACCAGTATTTGTACTTTTGTGAAGAGAGCAAAGCAAGATTCGCAGTTGTATTTTATTTCCAAAGGAAAAAAGAGTCGTTAATAAGTTACCTGAAATAAGGAAACCAAATAAGTTCCCTGAAGGCATAATTGGTTCTTAAATATACTGGAAAAGTTTCAGAATCGTAAGATAGTCATCTACTGTACTTCGTCCATTGGAGTATGAAACTACAGCGTGACCTACGGTAATAGTGTACCCTAATACTGCTTAAACTATTATAGCATTGAACAGCATGAGGCAATTTTTTTGGATATTCATCTCTGGAGTTGTTAGATTTCTAGTTTCAATGTTACCAATAAATATCGAAAGGCACTGCGTTTTTTAAATTAACTGTTTTTACTGACCACACGATATTAGTTCCACATGATCTAAAACGTGAATGCAGCCTTAAAAAAGAATAAGAACATCTTATCTTAACTTAAATATTTTTACACATGCAAATCTACAACATCTGAAATTGAAATAGAACAAATCATACTAAACATGAAGGTTATTCATTGATATGATATTTTTTACATTTTATAACCTCAAAAATACGAATGTTTTTCAATTTATTTCTTTATTGTAGAAGGTGGCGCTGATCTTGTTGCAACTTTTATGGCATTCTTCAACTCTTGTTTAGAACGTGTTGATTTATTTTGGGGGAATTTGAGTCTAATTAAAAACACAAAATAGAGGCAGGAGAAAACATACTAGTTGTAATTTTAAATTTTTTCTTTCTCTAGAGCTTTCGAGCTAGACAAGGCTCATCTTCAGTAGTGTAAAAGAGGAAAAATTTGTACATAAGTAATCGTATGAATATATATTAGACTAGAATGGTACACGATTGCACAAGTTACTACGGAAACACCGCCTAACCTAAAATGTTGAATGGCACAGATGCATCACATCTATTCAATGTGGGCTTGCGGTAGTGAATTAAAATGCTTTCTGATGACTTAAGGTCAGCAGCGTTACATTTCGCTAAAATCTTGACACTATTTCGTTTGACAGGATGTTTACGAGTATATGAATAGTCCCGAATATTACTATGAGGTGGATTGGCTATGGGTTGATGAGTACGAGCAGACACACTTCTATGCCCAGCAATGCGCTTATGGAGGTGACGCCTCTCCTCCCCACAATGGGTAGCCTCACACTGGCTGCACTTATACCAGTAAACGACACTGCTAAGCATGTTTTGACAGTTTCCTTGATGATTATCATATTTTAGCATATGTAAGGCCTTTAGCACATCCGATAATAACAATTTGCTCCGCAGACTATTAACGTGACTCACCTAAAATGCAATTACAGCTAAATCAACTGCCACATTCGCTATGAAATTAAATGTGAAATGCAAAGAAATGTCCCCACTTGCTGTATACCGTGTTCGTCAGGTCTAAAATAGTTGTCACCATGAAAAAAGCGTTTCATTGGAAAAAAATATTACCCAGACTATTAACGTGAGTCACACTGTACATGTGTTACTCATTACCTAAACTACTTGAAACTATTTATTTGGATGGCGTCAGTTGTTGAGTATAGAGCTTTTGAAAGGCCGAAATAAAAAGGCATTTAATGGCAGGCTAACCAATCTTGTTCCAATACAATACCCAGATGAGAATAGACTTCTTGAACAATAGCAATATGCTCACCTAACACCAACATGCATAATTATACGATATTCGGAAAGTCTCATTTTACTTAGTAAAGAAGTAAACCCTAACACTAACTACAACTATTAAATGACTCATTTTATGAGTCGTTCGTATATCAAAATTATAACTGTTACCTTAATTTTGAACGATGAACGATTGAATTTCCCTATTTCGCATCTGACGATACTTCTTCTCAAACAAAAAATATAAGCACAGATTTTCGTGAAATGAGTTTTGAGTTTCATATAAGCATTTGTTTACCCATGTATGATAAGAACTTTTTTCTATTTTGATGCGCAACCTAATTTGATGACGTGCAAACTTGCACTGCAGAGGTGGGTGCTTTCTAACGTTTCTGGTTGGCTTACCGCTACCGATGACTAAATGTTGCTGCAGTGTAAGGAAAAACGGGACCCAAAATCATTGGGGACTTGTTTTTCCGATTTGCACGAAATATCCATTTTTGGCTGAATACAACACACGAAATTAAAGCACTGGATCCGTTGTCCTCTGAGCTCACAGCTCATTAACGAAATAAGGATGCCGGACACAACACTTGATTTTTAAGTCGCTGTACTGAGCTATTTCAAGCAGTTCCCATCCAGTAGACCTTGGCTCTAACTTGATTGGAAAATTCGTATGTGATAGCGATCAAGAAAATAAATGCTGTCCCAGCACGTTAATTGTTATCACCTCACATAAATCATGCAACCTGTTAAAATACAATTAACAGAGTTATGTTAGCCGAATTCAATATAGTAGAGTAACCTAATATCCTGAAGGAATACGAACTCCTGAGATCGTTATGCCAAAGTAAAGGGGAACTTCGGAAATTCCGGACCCCGGAATTTAGACTCTGGACTCCGAAAATTACTCACGACTCCGTATGTATTCCAGACGCCTGAAACGCCCCTGAATTTCTTCGATAGATGGAACACTCAATTTCATTTTCTCTTTTATACACAACTGAGGATGGACGGCCGATAGAGCGATATGAAGAAATGAAACACCGGGAAAAAATTATTCACAGGATTGTTTAAATTGAATACTCCTCCTGATTGTGCCATGTACTATCCAGAAAAGCATGATTTTTTTCCGGGTAGGATTATTTCGAAAAGCTACAATTTAGACATCCTTCAGTTGTCCTTTAGATCGAGCTATTTTTCAGATGTGCTGTTTTCAAATTTTTAACCCGTCCGAAAGAAAATCGGCTCATATGAATAAATTTTTAATATAAATTTTCAGATGAAAAATTTACTTGTCAGAAAATAGGATTTGTGCTCTGCACGTTCATTGTTTTCGAATAGTGAGTAAATGCGTTTGAATATCATTGCTGTTGGTTGTTTTTATACCAAATTTGTGTACCTTGACGAAAAATGGGATTGAATGTTATGATGCTCCTCACCTTTTCAAGAAGAACATAACCAGTGTTTGAGACATCTATGTCCGTGTGAGAAAATATTTGTGTAATGATTTGAGTGATGATCTCACTCAATTGCCAATTGAAAGAGGAATTCAAAGTGTATATGGGCTTACAAATGTATTGTACTATTAGTCTACTTGAACAATGACTATGAAAGTAGAAAGTAGACTCACTTAAAGACGTTTTGATTGAAATCAGGATGCTCAAACAAAATGAAAGCAGTTGGCTGGAAATAGTTCATTTTAATTCCCTATAAATATGCTGATATTCACGATTTAAATTGAAAAGTCTCAGATGCGAAATCCTGGCTAAAGTTCAGTGTCGTAGTTTTAGTTCACCAATAGAGCTCTTCACGAAATCGCTGACCGTGCAGCACTCCAGAAGCAGCTGCGTCACAGCGGAGACCCGCCGCGCTGGCGACTTTCTTCAGACACGCGCACCGTCGCTCGGGCCGCCACAGTTTCCCTCAGCAGACTTAACATAAAGAGAGAGAAAATCTAGTTAGACTTGTAGCTCTTAGATCACTTTCTCCCCCATCGTTGCAAAACCACTGACTTTCAAATATTCATGGAGAAATTATTTTTCTTCTAAATTTCTTACAGGCAAATGAGCAACGTCCGCTGAAGCCAACATGCGATCGATTTATTATGCAATTACAATATTACAAACATATTTTTTTATCTGAACTCGAAAAAGAAGACTTTATAAACACTCCAGCAAAGAAATGGAAATACTTTGCCAGAATCAAACCCAACAGGGTTTAGTAAATTATTTTCGAGGGTCTAGCAGTTCTAGAAACATTACTACAGTGAGGGTAATGTAGTCACCGAATCTTGAGTGATGCT
The DNA here is from genome assembly GCA_014899125.1 of Orchestia grillus. Taxonomy (NCBI): domain Eukaryota; kingdom Metazoa; phylum Arthropoda; class Malacostraca; order Amphipoda; family Talitridae; genus Orchestia; species Orchestia grillus. Next base: position 11,678 of record VOMN01076924.1, on the reverse strand, counting down.
TCAATAAGCTTTCTCTCGCTCATTTCTTCAGTGCCATATGTACCAATTCGAGTTCATCTTGCAATTGTTACAAATTTTTTCTATTTTGGTTCGTGAATTTGTTACCCTAAATTAACGACGCACCATTTGGAAACGGGAGAAGCGCCTCTATAATTTTCTGCATCTTTAATCGTGAACAATTTCATAAATCTAAAAATATCAATGGCATTGCTTTATATTATGGATTCTGTGTGGAGTTTTTTTGCCGTGCCCAGGGTGACTGGAATTCTTAGTTATATTATGACCAGACTAATTTTCGTAATGAATCGAATTTTTCTTTAATATTTATACTTGTTTCATCCTGAATCTGACAGAAAAACTACGGGAACATCGTAGTGAAAATTCCGCCAATTTTCTCTTAAATTTTGCTATTGGTGAGCCTATATTTCATTTCGAAGAACAGCATCATTAACTTTCGTCAGAGAAGCAGCGTACTTGTATTTGTTTAATGGGGTGATACTGTGATACACAGTTTTGTCAGTTTCATATTTAGAGCCGATATTTGCAAAATGGGAGTCATATATTCTGGTACGTTAATGTGACGGAACGACCTTTAGCTAGCTGTTACTATTGGTGGTTCGTCAAGATTTTGAGAGGGCGTTTCATACCTCTCGCATGCATATATGTATGCACCCATTGACTTACGGAAGANGGGAAATCAAAACTTGTAAATGATCGGTAACGGAACGTGAGAACATGTTCAGCGAGAATCAATGAAATGCAAGCACTGATAAAAAAAAGCACATTTTAAATCAAACACATTCACCATCGGGATATTACGTAGAAATAAACAATTACAAAAATAGAAGACACAAGGAACGCGAATACATTCAGTGAGAAATCAGCAGAGCTGGGCAACGCTACTTTGAAATGTAGCGGCCGCTACATTTCACAGTATCGCTNGAGAAATTAGATAGATGTTGGCCCAGCTGATGTGAGTACGCAGGTCACCATAAATAAATCGCTGTCAAAATTAGAAGAAATTAAATGCCGCAAATGTCGCATTAAACAGTACAATGATTGAATAAATCGCTGGTAAAGTTATAAAAATAAAATGCCGCAGATATCGCATTAGACAGTACATGAATGAACACTGCAATTTACCTCGAGTCCCAACTCCAGCGCAATGTTAATTTCTGTGGATTACTCGCGCACTTTCATTGACGTCTGCCTACTGCACTGATGTGTTAATCGCTGCTTCCTGTTCGATGTGATACCCATGTGGTGCCCAGCCAGCTGTAGCTATGGAACCGCTAACTCGCGCTCCTCTCAGCGTCCTTCTCGTATGCCGCTGCATATTCTTCTGAGTGCAAACGACTGCTGATTCCTCCTGATCCATACTTCTCTCAATTTAGACGCTTGGATTACTTCCTGACTGCTGCGTTGCTGGCGACGTACGTGTGGCCTCTGGTTGTAACGGCTCGATGATGCAACTTCGACTGACGATGTATTACGGCTCAACGTAGTTCATTATGCTTTGAGACGGTGTTGAAAATTCAGGGACACTTCACAGCAGGATTATATAATAGACATTTTCGAAATACGCGGCAAAGGTGATGTTCGATGGTTGCAGGTAACTTGAGCGTCTGCAACCCCGCTGCTTACTAGGGGCACGTTCAAAATTTGTCCTAAGTGCGGGCAGCCGCCCGCAAGGGCGTTCCAGGCCAAGATCTTCTCTCTGTGGCGTTCCAGATCCAACTCCCCCCGATGCTACTCTTGAGGGTCGCCAACTTTTGTAACTGCCACACCTTCTTTTTCTTCCCTTTTTCTTGATTGGCGAATTTTCAGTCTACTTGTCCCAAAATCTACTTTAAGTCACGCCTCCGGCGGAGTCTTCTGCACCAATCATGCCTTCTAGCCCTCAAGTGTCCGAAGTCCCTCGGAGAAGGGACTTCTGATGAATGTTACACTGTTCGATTTTGTTGGGAGACATTCCTGCCTCGACCCATTGTTTACATTGGGAGACCTTTTTTTGAAACGCGAGAACCCAAACTCCACTTCACTTTGACATTTTCAGAGATTTACGACTACAACCGAGAGCTCGAGTCTCGTGAGAAGGTCTATTAGTTACTCGCAAAAGTTGATTTCTTTTATTTTTCTCAACAAAGTTCCTTCCACAGAAATCTATATTCCTTAACGTATTCCTAATTTCACCATACGCCTATCAGATAAGGAATTGTACAATATATATACCAAAGCCTGTATTAAATTCTTATAGCGTAATCCAGAACATTCTGGAAACTTTAGAGTCTCAATTAACGTTACCTTGCACAATATTTATGTCAAAGTACTGAAAATCGAAATGCATAGTAAACTTTTGCGTTCCTAATTTTGATATTTTTGGTATCAACAACTTATTTGTTATACTTCATTCATGTGAATATTTACATTGTTTTATAAATACATGATCTGTGAGCAGTAAAATTACTTGTACCTATGATGATTACAAATACATAAAATAGCATTTTTAATAGTGTAATGTAAACTCTTCGGGACACTATACGTAGAGGGGAGAGCCATACGCTTTTTTCACCATTCTCTCGATACACCGAGCTCTGTAGCCATTTTCCTCAAGGACCTCCGAGGAGTTTTTACCACTCTTGAGACAACCTTCTTCTGAATTTTTCTTGGGTCGTTGCAGTTCTTCGACAACCACTTCTCGTGCGATATTTTGCGTTACCGGTCTGTTTATAACGTTGGATCGTGCAGTATACGAAATTACGTTCTATTTTTTGGAAATTCTAGCACTTTCGTCCAGTTGTAGACTTTCGTGCCCGGTGAAGCTGAAAAATAAGTTTCTATGGCCCTATTGCAATGATTTTGCCTAATGATTTAGCTCATTAAAAAAAAAGACACGTTTATACTAAAAACTCATAAACCTCAAAATATTAGATATGTTAGCTCAAAGTGCAGTTTTATACATAGTTAAAACTAAATATGTTACAAAACTTTTGTGTCACTCTGTATATCGAAGACTCGGCAATCTCAAGGCTTTGTTTGCTGTCAGTCTCTTGGCCACAAGGGATCCATAATTTAAAGATATTACAGGCATGGTTTTCTGTAATATTCCTTCGGACAGTTTTATACATAGCTATTTGTGGGCCCGAATAAGTTCTATGACTTCTAGGGTATCCTACAGGACCATGTGCTGAGTGTACACATATATGTATATACTTGTAAATATCCTAATGCACTTATACTTAGCTTACACAAGACTGATCAAGTGCAAAATTTGTAGAGAGGAGAAGATATGATTTTAAATTAGGAATTCAATTATGTCTAGTCAATGGAGATTATGCATTCTATAATATATTACGGTTTAATTTACCGACATACGTGTGAATGGTTTTTCAACAGTCCTTTAGGATAAGAGACTATAATTGAACAGTGACTTTTTCAGTACTTTGATTAGAAATATTATTCAAGATTCGTTTTAAACGCTTGGAGTACACTTATCTCACGAACGGCAGAAGGCAATGAGTTCCAAGTTTTGATACCGTTGTAGTGTGAAAGTTAAATTGCGATCTGGTTTTGGAATAATAGGGAAGTATAAATTTATTACGGTTCCTAGGCAAATATTCATGACGGCCAATTTGAGCAAAAACTAATCACTTCAGGTCTTTATCGCTTGCATCACTCAAAGTTTTATACATAACTGTATAAAGGGAATATTGGTACAGATCAGGGAGCTTCAAAATTTTCCAGGATTTATACGAGTCATTTGTATGCGCATTATATTCCAAATTACCCATAGCTCTGATGGCTCTTTTTTGTAGAGTAAAAAGTATGTTCGTTTTGTTTTTGTTGGTTCCGTGCCATGCTTCTATACCATGTTGCAGGTACGGATGAATTAATGATGTGTACATTATTTTAATGCTTTTGCAGGTAATATATATATTTTGACTTTCTTGAGAAACCCAATAAATTTCGATACCTTAGCGCAAATATCCTTTAATTCTCAGGAATTTTGACGAATTAGTTTCGTCAATTTGGCTATCACCGATTTCGATGCACCGGAGACTTGCATTCCGTTTATAGAAAAATAGCATGTACTTAGTTTTATCAATCTCGATGCATATTTTATTTGAGTTATGCCTCATTGAAACCTTTTGCAACTCTTCATTTATTCTATTTGGTATTGTAACATTTGTAACTTGGTTTTCATTGAGAAGAGCTAGAGAAAGAGTGCTATCATCAGCGAAAAGTACAAATTTGAGGAATGATGTTGAGGAATGATGTGGACTCAACATCATTGATGAACATCAGAAACAAGAGAGGCCCTAAAACACACCCTTTGAGGAATTCCATGTCTTAATATCCATGAGGTCTGATTGAGCGTCACCTATTGTAACATATTGTTTACGATTCATCGAGTACAATCTGAACCAATTAGGAGCAAGCCCTTTGATGCCATAGCAGTTGAGCTTCGATAGTAATATGTTGTGATCTACACAATCAAAAGCTTTACGAAAATCGAGAAATACTTATAATACAAACTTTCCATCGTCTATATTTGAATTAAGATATTGTAGGTGATTTAAAATGGCCTACGTTGGTGATGTTTTGGAACGGACACCCTACTGTTTGCCCTAAAGAAATGCTTTCTGTTCGAAATGGGAGTACAGATTTTTGTAGAAAACTTTTTCAAATATTTTGCAGTAATTTGGAAGCACAAAAATAGGTCTGTAATCGTTGGCACATGTTTTCTCACCACTCTTGAAGATGGGAGTCACGCACACAATTTTAGAAAGTCTGGAACAACGCCCAATGCAAGAGAAGAAATAATTATCTCTGCAAGGGATGGACACAGTAAATTAGCTCTGCATTTCAATGTTTTAGCAATGAACTATTTCAATACTTTTGATTTATTTTTAAGGTATTTATGACATTAAGCACATGGAAATCATCAGCAGGTGCGAAGAAAATTGAATTATTTTCATGGATATGTTCTATGTATTCCAAGTCCTTGAGGTATCTGTGGTAATACTATCAGCAATGTTTTTACCTATGTTGACGAAAAATTTGTTGAAGGGGTTTGCTATTTCTACTCGTCCGTTATATGTTTTACCATCTTGACTAATAGATTCCGTTTTATTCATCGTATGTTTTTTTGCCAGTAGATTGAATTTCGCATGTTCCAAATTTTCCTAATGTCAATTTTGAATTGAGAAATTTTAAGCGTAAAATAATTGTTCTGTGAAATTCTAGTTTTATTTGTTACGTAGTTTCTGAACAAATTGTATACAGCTGAAATCATTTCTCCTTCGTGAAATAATGCATGTTACGCTTGCCATTTTTTTAAATTGATGATGATATCTCGAGCAATCCAATTCTTTTGCCTGTTTTTTGGTATGATTGTACGTGTGACAAGAGGAGAGCAATGATTATATGCAGAGCTGATCCTATCGGTTAGATTTAAAAACGCCTTGTCAATGTTTGGGGCATCAATTATTTCCTTATTAACGAATAGTGAAGGATCTGATTCCGTTATCATAGTGCATATTGTCTTGTAAGTTAGACTCATTTATTCGATGGTATTGATAAGTTTCAGCCTGCATCTCATTGTACTCATTGAGTATGTTCGTCTTAATCAGAAAAATCGGAATATAGTCGGGTAGATCAAAAATTAATATTCCTGAGGAAAAATGAGTGGGGACTATTATGAATAAGTTGTCATTTAGTGTTGCAGACTCTAATGAGACGCCTGTAGGCTTAGTAATTAGCAGAAGAAATGATTTTGGGTTCATAGCATTAAAAAAATTGGAGGTTTGAGCACAGTTTTCAGGATTGAACAGGTCGTTGTTTAAGTCACCGCAAACTATAATTTTGCCATAAAGTGATTTATTAAACAGTGATAGAATACGCTTGAGTTCGTCCAAGAAAGATAACTATACGCTGAAGGGGGCCTACAGGTAGTAACTATACTCTGAAGGGGGCCTACATGTAGTAACTATACGCTGAAGGGGGCCTACATGTAGTAACTATACGCTGAAAGGGGCCTACATACAAGCAGTTCCCACGATAACGCGCATTCCGTTTTTTCGATAGTTGGATGAATAGTTTCTATGTGATCACGACTTACCGTTGTTTTTTGGATGACTTTAAAAATCACATGCTGAGATACGTACGTACTGATACCTCCCCCACACTAGCCATTGTTACGTAGTGAATGATAGCCGGCATAATTTTGCATATGAATCATGTTCTTCAATACGTCATCCAGCCATTTTTCCGTGGAACTTATTAGTTCAAAATTACGATTAAGCTGTGAGAGAGTACAACTTATTTCATCTAGCTTCTCATGAAGTGATCAGCTGTTCCAGCGCAAAGTAGAGAAGTCATTGGAATTTGTTTTTATTAATTCATTGAATTTTGGTATATCAACATATACATAATTTCCGGTCGAGGTTTAGAAATAGTGAGTTAACATTATTTACATGACGATCAATATTAGTGGAAATTTCGTCATGCTCAGTCATATTACCTACATAAATGTTGGAGAGTTGGACAAACTACACAAGTATTAAGCCGTTTGGTTAAATAAAATATAGAACTAGGACTTAAAATTACTTGAAAATTAACTCTAAAAAAAGGATACAAAGATATTTCGGGTATTCCTGAATCTTAATCTGATATCGCAGAGTATCTTGAAAAAAAGTAATTTCTCTACTTCCCATGAGCTCAACCACTAGGATGGCTACCAGAACTAACGAAGGCATAGGCAATAAATTTGAAGGTACAGAATTACGGTAGACTGCAAACCGAATGGGAAGTCACAGAAAGAAAGATGGTGACAGCAGGAACGATGAGAAAAAGAAAAAAAAATGCTAAAAAATAATTAAGAAGGGAAAGATGAAGAAAGGAAAGACATAGGGGCCAGAATACTTGCCCTGGTAGGTAGATATTAGTTTTTTATGACTCGTTTAGAGGTCGTCTTGATGCGCTGCAGGTCTGTGAGCGTCTTGATTTTGGGAGTGACTGTCTTCTGCTCATTTCAACCGAATAAATGTTTTAGGTTCAGAAATAACTCAGCTATTTCTTTCGAACTTACATTCTTGCAGTTACAAAATGTGCAGCTAATGAGCTTGCCAGGCGCAATTTCAGTCCCGAAATAATACCCGAATGACAACTGCGATGTATTCACGGCGTTCCAAATTCAAACGCTATTCCTGCGGCGAAACTCTGATTTTTTAAGAGAAATAATCCTAACTTTTATTCATGCAGACTTTCGTTAACTTTTCTCTACCTTTCATAACCCGAGTATGGAGCGAGTTACAAGAGAACGAATCACTTTTCTGTTTGGTTCGCAAGCTCGCTAAAACTTGCAAGCTAAGAATGTTGCTAGAAAATTGGTGCGTTTTATTTAGCAAACTTTGCGGAGTGCAGCGCCGTCTTCAGTCCCTTGAAAAAGAGAATTCAGTCTCAGCTGAGCGTCGCAATGGGAACAGTGAACATCTTCACTTATACCTGGGAAAACTGTTCGCAACAGGGCTACATCAACTCATGGTGAAAATGAAAACAGACTTGTGTGCAAAAATTATATACATGCAGTTACATAGGTGTAAGTTGGGTGCCTGCATTTCGGTTGAAGTTGAACAATTTGGTGGAATAATGAAACACGTACAGGGATGGAGCACATGCAGGGCTGGAGCACGTACAAGGATGGAGCACGTGCAGTTCTGGAGCACGTGCAGTGACGGAGCACGTGCAGTGGTGGAGCACGTACAAGCATGGAGCACGTGCAGTGGTGGAGCGAGTCATAACCCTGGAGTTCATAGGCATAAAAGTGCACTTACTTTGTCTTCATTGAGGGTTGGCCGAACGCTGCCACAGTGCCGCCACTCGACAAGGAATGAGGGGCCATTAAAAACTTATCGCTGGAAATAACTGCAAATGAAAAAGTGACTGTAAACTGCTTGCTTCTCAAGCCTGTGCGTGCGCTTTCAAATCTTTTCCGCGAAAAGACAGTCGCTTTACGACATTATTTGGGCCGGCGTTCGCTAGAATTTAAATGTGCTCGGTTATTTTTAAACAGTGATGCTCCCAAGAGCTTGGGGTAAAGCCAGCTGGTAATATTTTTTAACTAGGTTAAGCTAAAATGGAACTGTACGAGCCAGTTTCGTAGAGTTTTTTTACCTAAGATTTTTAGGGTAAGGCTAAGGACTACTTCGAGGACTATTCGTCGTAGGAAGGGTCGACGTACACAGCAGATAACCTGGCTTTGCTAGCGGTGGCTATCACAATTCTCATCATGAAATTTTCACTTTCGTCAAAACCTTCACTAATTAGTAACTATATAAGAGTACAGAATATAAATTGGCTAACCAAATATGGTTTATAATGACTGCAGATGAACTTTTGATAAAGCTCATATTAACCTACCCATAAATTTGCTCATAATAGAATCAGGTAGTAGACATAAAGTGACTGTCAAAACTATGTTTTAAACTTACGCAGGGAAAGAATCTCACTATATCATTCATAAACTATTTGCTTATTGTTCAGAACTTTAGTGATGACATTTCACTGTGCAATAAAACACTTATGAAAGCACAATACAAGAAAAATGTTTTCATCTTTGGAAAATGAAAGAAATTGCAGCAAATTATGTGCATTTGTTATAAATTGCAAACTCAGACTGACAATGTTTTTCGGCAAAATCCTCGATAACATTACGCACCGGAACATTCTTTGCTTTGAAAATACACACTATTTGTCATAAATTCAGCAAATTATTATGTTTTCATCGTTCTTTGACAATTCTTTCTCAAGAGCAATAGCAGTCATTGATGTTATTGTGTCTTTTGGTAAGAAATATTTCAGTTGCTTGTCTTAAACTTTTGAGGTGCGAGGCGGTGACTTTTCAACCCGCAAACATAAAACAGGCTCATCAAAAATTCTCAGTGCAGTTGTTGGTCGGGTGGACCCACCTCATAACTTCGTCATGAGAGGATTTAAAGGCCAAAGTTTTTCACAAATGGAAGACTTAGAAAGGTCAAGAAAATACTCACAGGGAAACAATACCACCAACCCCTTCTGTCATGTTAACTCATCTTTAGGGACTTTAAATAAAGGGCACTTGTTTTGTATCGTTATAACAGTTGGCATAACAGACCACAACACCACATTTGTTAGTCATGTTGCTTGAATACGAGCGCTAAACCAAGAAAAAATTCCAAAATCCACCACGGAAAGAGAAATATCACTTCAGTGTCCATCTATTTTGAAAGGGAAACATTGATTGTTTTAAACTGTAAAGGAATCCAAACAGTCCGTACATGAGAAATTTATACTTTGAATTTTAATCGGCATATGCTCAGCCGTAACTGTTAAATACGTTTAAAATTACATAAATCCTTGATGATAACACAAGTAAAAAATACTGTGAACATGGGACATCCATAAAATCCAGTACAGAAACAGTTGATGCCGCTTCAGTGGCCCTCCATTTCGCAAGCGAAACTTCGTTTGCGTGTTGTAAGCTAAAGACGAAGGAAAAAAATCAGTACTTGAGAGATCTAACATATTAACTTACACTCAAGATAATCTTAGAAATTGCTGTTCGATGTGCATAAAATTACATGCGTTATTGTTGATAATAAATCACAAACACTGAGGAGCGAAAAGCAGCTGCGACGTCGCATAAGAATGTTAAATCGAAAATGGTCTTCGCTAGGGACGATTGAAATGAGCCCGAGCGTGTCCTTCTTCAGTTGTCCTTGGGCAAAGCAAAATAATCTGACACGTTTGATGGCTCGATGGAAGTGAAATCAAATAACAATGAGCTAAATTGTATCTAAGAAGAAACAAAATAACAAAATTGCGTCAAATAAGCATAGGGAAAGTAAGAATACTTCTGTCCATTCTTTTTGTTATTATAATTTTGTTAAGCCTACAAATATCTCAGATGACTTTGTCCCACCCCACACGTTAGAACGTTCGGTGTCTAAACGTCTCATTGGCTTAAAAAAATCCAAAAACAAGTTAGTCGCGTACGGTATCTCGTGCTCCAGTGAAAATACATCGAAATGTAATCAGCTGAATTAAACAGGAGTTCGAAACATTAATTTAACTTTCTGAAAAAAGTGTCAGTTGACAAAGTGCTTCTTTAAATGGGCGTGGAAGGAATTGGACGATGAATTCGTTAGAGTCAGGAAGAAAAAGACGGCGGCGAGCGACTTTTTCCCGTTCGCTGGCAGCTACTGCTGTCGACAAAAGAAAATACATAGTAAAAAATCAGAGAGATCTATAATACAGTAAAACTCCTCGTATCCGCACTCAGTGGGAGCATGGGTTAAGGGTATATGGAATTGGTTAGAAAGTCCAGATATGGAGAATTTTGCCGTAAGTTAGATAAAACCAAATAAAATATGGCTTAACAATTATTTTTAATGCTATGCAGTATTCGGTTATTGGTAGATGCTATTGTGCTGATACGACTTATTTGATGTGTTTCATTATAATTAATACAGCATTTTCAAAATAAGTATAATATGCCCTATTATATATCACCAATTTTATTCACTATACTGAGATTTAATAACAATGTAGTGATTCATAAATGTATACTAATTACAACCTTTATCTTCAAGATACAAAATTGAAAATGCATACATATGTGCATCTGAGTATAGCTCCCTCGTGGGAACAAAATGCTTTCCTACGGTTCCATTTTACTCGACGTACGGCAATTGTTTCAAATTCTGATTTCAAACGATGTCGTTGTAGGAAATAGAATGAGTTGCCTTGGGGTGCCTGTTCAAAATTTCCTCCCCGATAACTTAGTCTTCGCCTCGCCAGACCGTAGTATAACGTCTGAGAAACTCACATGCTTCTCTAAGTGTACCTTGACAAAATTCCGACAATTTCTGACGTGAATTGATTTCAACGAAGGTGTATTTCTTGGTGTGCAAAGAAAACGAAATCTCTCGTCCCTAAAAACTACCCGACTTGAGTTTCGGATTTCATTGGTCCTGGCCGCTTCAATATCATTTTGAAATTCAGATCGATCACATCAAGTCACTCGACGATTCTTCGTTGCTCTACGGACTACGAGTACACAGGGTGTTAGGGAAAAAGAGGTACATAAAGTGGTAGACTAAATACTTCTGCCTCCATCAAACTTTGCGGAAAAAAATTGTTTTTTTAGGTATTAGCTGTTTATTGTAGAAATACCGTCAGAAGCCACAGCAACTTTCGCATTATATCTTCCTCTAATTGCAGCTAATTTCGTGGGAGCGCTGGATACCTTTAAAGTCGATAATCTAACTTTTTTTTCGAGCTTGTATCAATGCATCACGATTTGAGTATTCTTACACCTATTTAGCATTCAGTGTACAAACATTCATTTGATGTTCAACTTTGGATTGTTTCCTCTTGTGTAATTATGGCAAATAAATTTTTCCCAAGCATCGGAAAGTTATCGCATCCCCGGCACACATGCTGTCGTAGTCCTGACCATCTTGAATATCTTGAAATCCTGAAATTTTGAATATCTTGAAATCTTGAAATCTTGAATATCTTGAAATCTTGAATATCTTGAAATCTTTAAGGGGACCGGTTCACTCGAAAATGGCCAAATGGCCGCCAAATGTAGCATTCTTGGTTCTCAGTCATTTTTGGTTCCTTGGGTGTTGGTG
>VOMN01076914.1:0-13694 GCA_014899125.1 Orchestia grillus | reverse complement strand
TGTTAAGGCCACTGGCCTATAATTTTTTGGGACATGTTTATTCAATATTGCACCTGAAATTTAAATCCTTCGGCGACTGTTAGAAGCTGGAAAATTTTTCAGGGTTTGTTTTGATGCCCAAGTTTTTCCTCATAAACGGGATGTACTCGATAAAATCATTGCTCTCAGATTATGGTGCTAGATGTTCCAATTTAGACAAATCCACATTAAGGCACTAAGCTATAATAGAATTAAAATGAATACTGATAAGAATGAAAAAATTTTCTGCCGTGTAAATGATGAGCGCGTTCAACAGCTGTTTACGATGAACACGAAAAATTGTTTCATTCATGATGCTTTCTCTACAATAAATAAACAAGACCAACGATATCAGAATCTTTCTGTTTTGCACAATTGAATTGAAAAAGCTTGTTTGTAGCCTCACTGAAATGACTTGACGTACGCAGGAAGCAGACTAACTCTTTCTACACCACATGTACGAACAAGTGTACTTCCCATGTACGAGTTCTGTTGGGCTACAAACAAGCCTGTTCAATTCAATTGTGTAAAACACAAAGATTCTGGCACCGAGCTCGCCATTGAGGTGGAGAAGGGCAGAACTCAAGTCGCTGGATGCACCCAGTTTCCGACACGAGCCCTCGGAGAGAAGTCAGAAGCTGCGGTGAGGGGCGTCTTCCTGAGGCGGTCCACAGCCGCCCCACGAGCGGATGAGGGCGGCAGCGTGTGGACAGGGCAATTTACTGTGCAAGAGTCATCGCAAGAAAATATTCCCTGAAAAAGGAGACTTAAATTGGTGACAACATAGGTGTGTCTTGCTCTCTTATCTTATAATTGTTAAAAGATTTGCGCAGTGGATTAAAGAATTTTGAATTCATTTTTGAACGGGACTGGGAAATTCAAAAATTAAATTAATAAAAATTTAAACTCAAGAGGTGGTGTTTCAAAGCTTTTTTGTGAAGGAAATACGCAATTTTTTACGGGAGTGCACATTACTGAGAGTATATCTAATAATGCAGCAAGGTTGAAAAGAATGTATGTTACAGAAAATATTTCTAAGTGATTAGGAATTAGTAGAAGGTAAGAAATGTAAAGTTTTTTAAAGAAATTTAAAGAGTTATAGTTTTTTTTCTTCAAAACATACGACATAAAAGTATTCTTCAGGTTACAATCTAGAGACGCTCAAATAAAGCTACGATGAATAAATTATTCAAAACATTGACAACAATAAAAATTGAGGAACGTATGTGTATATCTTATCATCCATATTGGATACTTATTCGTACTTCTATTCCATTATTATCATTTATTCATATCAAAACGTCAAATTAACTACACAAAATATATATTTCATCTTAACTTTTCGCCTCAGTTGCAGTGACAATTTAACCACTGTCGTGGAATACGGGTAGTGACTGAAATCAATTTGTAAGCACAATGGACTGCCCTGCCCAGTAGGAGTGCAACAAATTCAACAAACGGCGTTGCGTCGGATGTTTATAATTAATTAAAAGTTTGTAACTCTGAAAGTCGTGTAGTCTCACGGTTACTTGAGCTCATTCTACATCGTCTAGCAGCTTGGAGCCTGTAGGCCGCAATGCGGAGGTTGGTGGCCGACGAGCCTGGCTAGCTGGTCAGATCCTGAATATTCTGCATGAGGCTCTTTTAAGGTCCCTCAGGGTTCTGTCTTGAGTTCAATTTCTATTCAAATGTAATTGGGCGAGGAATACACCGTCGCACTCGGACAATAACGCGCCCCTCGGTCTTTTGGGCGGCAAAAGGACGACTCAGGTGGGAGAGTTGGAACTGAGGCGCACGTAATCCCCTCACGGCCATCATCGCGTCAAGGGATGCAGCCTTAACAACTCTTCTGTGGACAACGCGAGTACAAGCTTATGCTTTTTATACCTACGACGGGATGGTGTTCAAGAGCAATGACCAGGCATAAGATGAAATGCTCCTTATATTCACCGGGTCATAGAGCCTATATTTGCCTCGACGTTTTTTTTTGTCAGCAAAACACAGAATAAAACTTTTATAAGTTCAATTCTGACGTCGGGAAATGTCGGACACATTATTCGCCGTAAATTTCATAGTAAAATTGAATGTTATTGAATTTGCCGAGGAATTTCTTTCCGAGAACCTATTATACAACGAATCCCTGTTAGTTGTACTGAAATTACACTACGTATTTCCATGTGACAGGGATGAAATCAAAATCACGCGTAAAACTATTAGCAAATTTGTTTGAACTATTCATTTGGGTCCCCTTACTTAACACGCTCAGAATTCTCGAGCAGCGATGGTAACATTACACGACTCCTCCAGTTACGTACTAAATAGGACAAAATGCCCCGTAGTACGTACTGTGGGGCTGAGCTACTGGTACAAGCTTTTCTCAGGGTGTACCAGCACGGTGCCAGTGTAGCAGGCTGGGCACCGCACGCCAGGCTTCCCTTGTTTACTGCGGACACGTGCCTGCCTTCGCACTAACTGGTGAGCGCGTAATTGAAAACAATTACGACTGGGAATTTAAAGCCAGCGTGCGTCTGTTCGGGTAATTAGGGCAGCTAGATCGAGCAGATCTGTCTAATTCAAAGCCTCGTTTGCGCCCTGCTGTCGTGCTTCGCTGTCGACAACGCAGCCTGAAAAGTCCAGCGACGCAAAAGGGATTTGTGAAATTTTAAAGCCTTTTCGTGCATGCGTCATCCGGGGTTGTAACTGCTCGAGCTTGTTGAGGAACGTTGTTTGCTGTAGTGAATGAACCGCAGCCACTCTCTGCGGCCCCGAGAATTGCAATGCTTATTTTACTTGTGAAAATTATGCAATGTTATTTTTGTTATTCTAATTGGGACTAGCAGAATTTGGCAAGAAGATATCGATAACTTGGAATCCTATTGAATTTTTTTTGTTAAATCTGTTTTCTATCAATTTGCAATGGAAATTGGATTATAGAGCATGAAAATTTGGAGCCCATTTTAATTGTTTTATATTAGTTCCGCCCCTTTAATCTGCTCAGAGTTGTCGCCCTCTGTCTTTCATGAGAGATAAACCAAAATTCTAATGTCGAGACAAACGACGATGTTAAATGTATAGTTGGACTAGCACAAGCTCTTGCTTTTGGGCAGTCACTCAGTCAAAATACCTTTTTCGTTATAAATCTTTTATGACGAGAGCTTTTCATTGTAGTTAACGGCTGCAAAACGAAAACTGCCGTTCAGAAAATGAGTAAAAAATTTGAATCTTCAGTTGTTGAACGCAGACGATAACAAGGGATAAAAAATCTCAGTCCAAATGCTTCTGACGGATGATCGACGGTGAGAATGTACGCCACAAAGAAGTTTATTAAAGCCTTTTTCTGTCTTGTAGGAATGATTGTCTTGAAATCAAAGCCGTGAATTTCTTACAGAATGAGATACCTTCTAGTTCCCTAGCATTCGAAGTTCATCCGACATTGCAAAAGTGTGAGAAGTCAAAGTTTATTTTAAACATTTGCGTTATGCGGGGAAATTTTTCTTCGCTGAATAAATTGAAAACTTCCATCCTCGCAGGACTTAAAATTGCGCTGGCATGTGACCACCAGGTCAAAGTACAGTAGAATGATGATACTTACACCAAGTTCATGTTCGCGCCAAGTGATACTTGCGCTAAGATCATGTTCGCACCAAGTGATACTTGCGCTAAGTTCATGTTCGCGCTAAGTGATACTTGCGCAAAGTTCATGTTCGCGCCAAATGATACTTGCGCTAAGTTCATGTTCGCGCCAAGTGATACTNCTTGCGCTAAGGTCATGTTCGCACCAAGTGATACTTGCACCAATTTCGTGCTCGCACCAAGTGATACTTGCACCAATTTCGTGCTCGCACCGTGATACTTGCACCAATTTCGAGCTCGCACCAAGTGATACTTGCACCAAGTGATATTTTCACCACGCTCACGTTCGCACAAAGTGATATTTACACCAAGTTCACTGTTTATGCTACAATAACAAACCGCTTCCCTTTGCTACGTACGAGCACTAACATTTTCCAGCGAAGCGTAAGATATTAATGCATCGTATTTCTTTTTTCGAAGCAAAGACTAAGTGGTATTCTCTCGAACAAGATGAACATTGGTGAACGTTGTAGACTTATTTTATTTTCCTTCTCACCACAGCGATCAGAGAGGTTTTTTTTCATTTTAATACTGCGGATTTCAGAGCCGCATCCCTCATTACGAGTCTGCGCTAGGCCGGCGCTTCTTGACCGCAAGGGCTGGAAATTAAATTCTTTCGCTTGCTTCCTGACCCTCTCGTGGAACAAATTTTATTTCTTGAAAACCTGTTCAAGGCTAAGGACCATCTTCAACTTCCATTCGCAGAGTAGTTCGTAGACTTGGTACATTAATTGCACAACTTTACCTCAGGCATATAAGGCATGATTTGATTTCAATTACACTATTCCTACCTAAAATGCACTATTTTTAAAAGGACAAGAAATGAAGTACTGGATTTAATTTCGTCATTTTACTTCTTCCTTTTCGTCTCAATTTTTCTCTGATAAATCTCTTTTCTGATGCGGCTGCCTCGAAAGTCATTGTATAGTCGGTAAAAGTTTTTAACCAATTGAACGTTCTGTTGAATCAATATCATAAAACATTTTACCAGCTAATTGTAGAAATTCCTTGTGAGAATGAACTTTTGAATATATTGTATCAGATGTCAAAAATTATTTTTCGGCTCCAAAATGGGAGCCATTCTCATGAACGCGCGAGTGAGTCTGGGCCAATCAGCCGAAATTTGCAGCGTCATTTTTGGACGAGGCCTGCGCTCAAGAGCGCACATCCATCAAGAGACCGCTGTTTGAATTTTCTCTATTGCATAAAATATAATCGCAGAATTTCATTCTTTTTCAATATGCTTCTTCAATTTCAACTTACCAATGTTCTAATATGCCGATTCTGTTGAGCGTTCTTTCAATAAAAGAAGCACCCTCAAGGATTAAAATGAAGTTCATGACTTGTGCGTAGTATTTCAGTTGTTGTTCGATGCTCAACTTAACCAGTTGATGGAAATTCCCCCATCATCTTATTTTATAAAATAAAGGCAAACGTTGAAATAATGCTTGACAAAGGGCACTCGCATAGAATATTCGGAACACTTTTGTACACTCTGATCAGTGTAACTTGAACGCTAATTTTTGTTTATGAACAACGCAATTAAAAATATCAGAGTTAAAGTCAAATATCGAGCTGATTTTATATAGCTCCATCCCTGATATATGATTGAGCCATAAATTGAATGACTACAGACTACAATGATATTTTAGTTTATTCCACTTTCTGAAAGCGGCTTTCATAGCTGTTGGCAAACTTTGTATTAGGTATTGGAATTCAATTTACGACTTTACATGAAGTTTATCTCCGGCCCTGAGGCCGAGCGCTCTCACCACCCGTCATGTTCTTTTGAAAACTGCACAAGGCTAGAAACACAATCTGGACGGGATTTGAGCCGCCACTTCCAGTGATCTGACGTGTGAGACTCTCAAACTTTTTCTCATTTCAAGTTCGAAGAAAATCTCAAGAAAAGAACAGGACAAGCTCAGACAAGTGACTGTGGACGACAAAGAGAAGGAGTATAATATTTTTTCTCCCGGTGAGCGACTGTTACGGCGTCGGAGACACACATCTGACGGGGCTTGACAACATTCAGAACTAGACGATGAGATCAGTTTTCTGTAGGAAAAGACTGACATAAAGTCTAATGTTGGGAGTACAGAATTGAGCCTTTACTAAACTTGAAGCAAGGCTCTGTTTATTCGATACTATTCCAGTGACCTGTTATTGACAATATTGACGGTCTGGGCCCTAATTGCCATTGAGGCGCGTCAAGATCTGGTAGCCATTGGCCAAATTGTTGACAAGTGATGCAGCCAGAGGAGCTCGACCCGCGCTCCCATAAGAGCGCCAAGGCCATTCCTGAATCTCTTGCAAAATCACTCGGTCAAAAGGAAACCCGCTTGAATTTGGACGATCTCAGAAGTGCCGAAGAATTGAGTGGCTCCACTGAATGTGGCGGGAGGAAGTCGTCCGGTGACATAAACCGTAGCCGAGTTTCAATTGAATGCTCGGCGAAGGGTGGCCGGGGATGAGTGAAAACTTGGCCGGCAGCTAAAACAGAACGAGCCGAGGTTGCATTGAACTGGATGCAACAAGTTGAGGGGGAAGAGCTGAAATCGATGGACAATTCCTCGAGTACAATTTATTGGCCACGCATTTCTACACAAAAATGGGGAAACAGTACGCTTTCATTAATAAAACTAACGTAGCCATGTCGTAAAAAATGGTAACTCTTAATTTCATAAGAAATAATGTAACTTTCTGTACCTCTGTTACTGTCACATTGCCTTCCCTGAACGTCTCGCTAATCAAGAATGCGAACAAGTGAACTTTCTCCTATCTAATTCCTTGAGGGTGCAAATTAACAGTTGTAAAAAAACATTCCATTAGTCACATTGTAGATGTTGCACCAAAGCCTAAAGTAATTCTTTCACTTTGATCCTAATGAATGTAACCAGGATACGGTGAAAAGCCCTCGTTTACTTACAGAGAGATGAATTCTGCAATTCTGCCTTAAAATATGCACGGGTCAAACAAGCCAGCAAGAGGATCAGGGCTGTAGTATTATACAGGCTGAAGTCACTCGTCAGAACGGAAGGCAACTGAGCCAAGTAAAGGGAAAATTTTTCCTACTTTTCAAACACAAATTTTCCTTCGGATTACAGTTGCTTAGTCAGTGGGTGTTGAGAAACAAATTAAAAAACTCACACTCTACACTTAACTTGAGCCTTTCTGAAGAAAAAAAGGGTGCGGTCCTGCTGCAAGGCCGTTCACATCATGCAAACGGGAATATTTTTTATTCAACAGAGCTTCTCAGGTGTGAAACTAGTTGCCCTTCGCTATAAATAATTCAATTCTCATCGGTCTCTGTAACGAAGAAAAAAACAAGTAATATTTGTCTTCTTTGTTTGAACGACTGACGAATCTTAAAGCATAGGTAATAATTTGATCTATCCAAGCCACAATTATCCATTTCCATTCGCGTTTTTGTTCATTATTTCGTCGTGTAATCTGATTTTGAAGTTCAGAAACACGTTTTCATTCTGAGAAAGCATTTCAATCTGAAAAGGTACCACAGTTTTTTAGAGAAAATAACCGTACTGTCATAGTCCTTGACTAGCTTAGGTTTCCTCCCAGATGCCATTGTCTAATATGCACTGCTGACTTTTTAGCAATGGATGGAGTCGCGTAGACTCTCATCAACAACGATTCTTGTGCTTATCGACGAGGCATCGGAGTCCGCCGTCAGCTCTGTTTTTCATCAGTGAGACGGGCTGCAATTTGCATAATTGAACAGCCTCTTCCATGGTTCCCTCGAGAGCGATGGCAGAGTGAACATGATAGGGATTGACAATGATTGTGATGCCTTGGCCAGATTGTTAGTCAAGGAAAAGAATTGGAAATGCTGATGAGATTGTATAGCAAAGCGAAACCTTCAACATCTGCCCTCGATACAGTTAGTAGGTACGAATATGCGTGAATTGATGTGAACTGCTGCACTACGTTTCAGAAGGCGTTCAACTTCGTAAAAACTTGTAAGAGGAGAACCCTCAAAATAATCTGGTTGGTCCATGAAAGTAGAAATTTTGATGAATGTAGAAAAACTTCTAGGTATACACAAACAAAACAAAGGGAAATATTTCGTTGAATCGAATGAATCGAATGTAAAACGGTGAATCCCCGGTAAATTTAAATGAGACGTCACTGCCGTGAGACTATTTACGTTAAATCCCATTTGCTCTTTGTACATTATGGTAGTCAGATTAGGAGGAAGTGCAGACTGTGTCCCCGTCGACTTGTGTACTCGGGTGACATTTTTAGGATTTACGACTATCTGAAGGTGCGTGACGCGACTGACGAGTTGCTGCTCATGCTCTAACCTACTGCACAAATTGTCCCCGAAATATGTATACATCGATTGTACAATTTGTGCCACATAATAATACACAATTTATTGGCTACCCCACTGCTTTGCTGCCGGTTGGTCTATCTGTCTCCAATATTCAGCATCTCACATGAGAATAATACTTTACGTCACGCTGTTATTCGACTGTGTCGTCGTATCTTGATGTTATCAAAGAGAAATTAAATGTTTCATTTGATAGTACATGATATGAGAGTATTTTGGTTAACAAATTTTGTTTTGCAAGCAAAAGTAAATTTTCAACAAAACGATGAGATACATTTGAGGTCCATTACATGTTTCACTTGCAAAATATCATTCTTTTTAAGAAGAACTTTAATAAATCCCTTCACCTCTGATGAATCACAAGACCAGCTTATAATATTGTACATCAATGACACGGCCAACCAATAAAAAGTTTAATTTCGACAGACAGGATATCCTGAGAGAATAATAGGGTCTCACAGACATGTAAAAAGAAATTAATGTTCAAAGCCGATGCATAAACCTATCGAGTTATCCTGAATACTTTCAATTGTACCACGTAAGCTCGGAGGCTGGAAAAGTCAGTGTTCCCAAAATTGTTACAAGAAAAGACTTGAGTAAAAAAGACTTCAAGCGTTTGTTTTTATTTCTCAAGTGAATTGAAAGGTCGTCCTTCACCTCTTCTCTTATTGCACAAAAACATGGTACGCAGAGCACAATCTTTATTGCTTAAGTCACTCCCCTTCTCTAGCGAGCTACACGCGAGTGTCCTTAATCTCACTTAATCCCAATGTTTTGGGTCAGTTGCTGCAGCACTTGATCCCTTCAAAAGGCGGCGAGCTTTACTCCAAACCGTCACACTTGAGACTCTTAAAACGCCACTTCTTTGATCGTGCGAACTGAAAACCAAAACTGTAATGACGTGAGTGCAGTGGTGCGCTCAAGCTGAGCTACCGAGGATCGCGTGCTACATCATCTCGAGCAAAACATCCGCTCTCGGTCAGATTTAGGTTAATGGGCTTGTAGTATTAATAGTATTTTCGAGGCAGTCTAACGCCTTCATTTCTTCGGTGCGCCTGCGTGAGCTGAACGCTGTTTTGTGATGCCGTTAACTGAGCTCGGCTCGGGTACTGAGTCCTAAGTTGAATAATTTATTGATATCATTCGCGTTCGTATAGTCTGCAATTAATAGAATTAATGATGCAACTCATCAGAATGAATACATATTCAATTAGTGAATTAGCATATGCATTGCTGGACATTTTTGGCTAGGGAGACATTTTTTAATGCTCAAATTTAACATTCCAGGTTCATAATATTAGTTTCATATACTTTTCGTGAGAAAAGCAGACGTAAACGAACGTACGATGCTGCTCTGCGTGGGAGTATTTACGCGGCTGAATGCAAGCACCCTTAGAATACTCTTTTGTAAGCGTCCTTTTGAACGTTTAGGAGCAAATGAGTGCAGCTAATATCATTCACGTAATGAATAAGTCTTGACTTACCTTCCAGCCCAAACATCTTCTATGCGTTCTGGCACTACACCAACTTTTGTCACTCCTGCCACTATCTTCATTGCCTTTACCACTACTTTCCTCACCTCTACCACTAACTTCATTGCTCCTACCATTAGCTGCATTGTCCTACCACGTATCCTCATGGCCAAGTTTCACTTTCTCTCCCGAACATCTACAACTATGTAGAATTTTGTATGATTTTGGCTGCCCAAGCTTAGAAATTGCCGCCGAGTGGCAGATTATCGCTAGGGCGGCGTAAAAGTTGAACTCGGCTACCCCTCTCCTCAACACCCCTAAAAAAGCCCAAGAAGAATAATTTAGCGAGCGTCGGGGTTTTACCGCTAGCATGACGGGATTCGGATACTCGAGCTCTTGTTCCGGAGGCGCATGAGAGGCAGGCTGCTATTGGGACCATGATAACAAGGGTCTTGTTAGCATGTGAGGTAGACGAATAGTTAAATTCAATGAATCATTCATAAAAAACGAAGCAAGATACTGACTGAAAAAGAAATGCTGAACAGTAAACAGATAACTATGAAATTTATTTCATCAATGTATTAATTTTTTTTCCTCCAATCTATCTATCTAGTATAATACTAAAACTCTTATATTCGATATTCGAAATTTATACGCTTCGTTTAATCCTGTATTGTGGATACCGACTTAACTACATAAGATATATTTCTGGATACGGTTTGATTTTGATAAATTTTATTTGGCCCAACGGGTCATGGTTTAGTTTAGAATAATACTAAGCCCACGCGCAGTCTGACTACAGAAAAGAAAAGAGCCATTGTTAGCTCAATGAATGCATCAATCAACTCACATGTGTCGATTCACTGTCATTCTATAGAGGTTGCGGGTGCAGGAAAATTTAACTGAACTCCCTACATTTGCACGTTTCTTTAACTCTGCAGCTCGCATCCCTGCCGAAAATACAACTCTCATTCGAACGAACTAAAACTGAAACAAACGCCATTTTACACGCCAGTCTCACCCCACCTGCAGTCCAGTCTTCTGTGTCAGAAAATAATTGGAAAGCTGGAAGCGAACTTCTTTGACCTGAGTGGAAAATTTATCAACCTCGAGCTTTGGATCGAGAATCCATGTTATCTTCAGTTTCATCCAATGAATAAATAAGAAATTCTGGCGATAAAATATTCCGAAGTTCTTTTTACTGGACTTCCAACCAATGTCTTTTATTGATATTGTGGAACAATTCACGCGGCGCGTAAAATTTTATACAGTGAAATTGCACTCATGGACTGAGGCAACAGAGAAATTTACCAACGTTCCAGAAACGAGGACGAAATAAATCAACAAGGCTTGAGTTTAGATTTCTGCTCGTAAATGGGAGACACTAATTTCGTATTCACTCTCACTGCGGTCTGTTGGCTTACAACTCCCAGATGAGATCTGTCCACAATAACGTACTCGATATTTTCAGTATATTCTCTGGAGATATTGTTGTCGAAGGGGAGAGTTTCTTCTACTTCATCTAGTGAAGGCATCTTTCTCTTGCGTGACCCTTCCCTTCCTCTTCAGGCGATGGCATCTTTCTTCTGACTGACACTTCCCATTTTTTTCTGCTGAAGGCATCTTTCTCTTGCGTGACCCTTCCTTTCCCCTTCTGCTGAAGGCATCTTTCTCTTGCGTGACCCTTCCTTCCCCCTTCTGCTGAAGGCATCTTTCTTCTGTGGACATTTCCCATTCCATGTGGACATTCTCCGCTCTCAGCCACAGGGCCACGCACTGTGTGTGCCCAGCTCTGCAGATGCTCTGCACAAAGGAAAGTTTGCTTGAATTAATTTGCGTCGAGCCCTTCAGAAGTGTACATAGGGAACAAGTTTCTGACTTGGAGGGTCATGGGCATTAAAATGCCAGGAACGCCTTGCTGTAGGCTCAAAAAGATTTGGATGCGTTCAGGTGTTCCTGCTTCAACTCTATCAGAGCTGACATCCATGATGACCCGTCAGCTAATTGGGATCAGTAATGCGAGTGTTATTGCAACTCATCAATACATACTATAGTGGCCTGCTCTCAGTTTCCTCCGTGTGAGACGCGTAGCGTCCGTGTGAGAGAGTTATTTAAAGCTCTTCATGTTGTCCCGTAGCAATAATTACCACGGTCTGGTCATACAAGTATTTGGAACAAAAGTTTCGGTACAAAATTGGTTGGGTAGGATACTTCTTTTGTACAATTAAAGTGGAATTTTTGTGCTGCAATTTATGGTTATTGAAATTTTGTAAATCGAAATTATTGTGTAGCTCATATGAACTTAACCTTGAGTTTTTTCTTCTTTAAACATTTCCTTTCTCGGTAAAACAAGTCTTAGGGCAATTCAAAAATTCCGTTTAACGGGAATTTATGAAGAAATTAATCAGTGACACCTAAAGTAAGAACATCATCATTGCGAGAAATTCGCGCGAGAGTGCCTCATGGCATAGTTTCCCCTATGGTTTTTATGGAAGCCGTCGAGCCAAGTTCTGTAGCCATTATTGTACAGAGAACTCGTTAGTCTACCATCAAGGATGACCGAAGTCTGAGGGTGACTACGAGGAAGGAGGCGCGGTGCCGCCTCAAAAGATGAGTCCATAAACAAGATACGGGCGGGGGAAGTGCAGGGCCTCATGTACCTAGGCATAGACTTCACACCTCGTGCTGTCGCCGATAACTCTGCATGGGGAATCTGGGTTAATTCTATTACGTTCAGTTTTTTCTCCTGGATTATTATTCATGAATGAAGAATCAACTTCAATGAGGGGATTTCCAACAAAAATTAAAAATGTAGGAATTGATTCAATACCGTATATGAGGAACTCAAAGAATACTTGCGTCAATAAATTTAAACAGTAAAGTTACGAGTGAGTAGAAGCATAAATGTAATAGCACACGATACTGGTTACGTTTCTGTTTCTGCAAGTATGTAGGTCTCTATATGCATGCAGTTAGAATTAGCTTTACGTACAATAGGTTGAAGTTCTGCCAGCAATCAGATTCTGCATATCCACAGCAAGATTTGGATGATACACCCGCAATCCACTGCTCTTCATCCAGAATCGGATAGGGCTCCGTCCACTCACGAGTTGGACGAAAGGACTTTTGGACCACGAATTGTCTTCATTCCGTTGTACTGGGTGAATTTTTACCAATATGAATTTTTAATAACATTCAGGACGTAATTACAACCATGCTCCGAATCCAATTGTGTCCTGCACGCATACAAGGTGTCCTGCAAGAAATGAAATCCGTAATCTGGGGAGCCCAAGATTTCTAGATGTAAACACCGTGTGATTATTTTCTATGGGGACTCTTGGAGACGGGGGTACATTCTAGACCCCCTCAAAACACTGAAAAATAGGAAGAAAGAATCACAAACGAATTCAATTCAGAGAACTAAAAAAGGATCGACAGTTATTCAAACGAGTTGTTTTATTGATGCAATCAAGAGCTAAAAAGTGTGTGGACAAAAATTGACGACATGTGGAAGGAATAAAAGCTTCAAACATGTTCACAATATTTTTAACAGAATGATTTACCACACAGTAGTTGAATGAACTTCTTTTCTAAAACTTAAAATGGAGTTACATTGTGGCGGGTACATGTTATCGTTTGACTTTCCTACGCCATGTTTCTGCCAGCCTTCCGTCGAGTAATTACAGGCAAATATTTTTTTAAGATATTTTATGAACTGTATAGCATTTGTTGAAAAGCTTTCAACGAAGGATATAGTAAAAAAAATACAAATGCAGTGAATCGTTTATAAATTATATTATTTTTTCGGTCTCCGTTTTTGCAGGACACCCTGTGTATTAATACACAGTTATTGCTTTGTTAGTTTGTAGGTCCGTCTCTCTGACATGCTCGTAACGATGTAGATAGAAGAAAATTGCAGGGTCCGCATTCCTAAACTACTCGTAATAGTGAGACTGGAAATCCGTATCATAAATATTGAAAATAGCATTATTTCATGTCAGAGTCACCGTAAATAAGAGGGCATCTCAAGAAATTCATATCATTTGTCCCGCCATGTTTGGCGGGGCACATCTACTTGTCCCACTATACATATAATAACAGCCTAGGGCTGCTTGGTTGGTTGGTCCGTCCAATCGTCTTTCTGTCACACTCTTGAAGACTTTGATGACGAAAATTCCCGGCTTTTTACTCCTAATCAGCTAGACTATTTGAGAAGGCAA
>VOMN01076907.1:0-25272 GCA_014899125.1 Orchestia grillus | reverse complement strand
TAACCTTCAATATGGATCCTGGGCGTCCCTTATTTTAATAAAAAAGAGTGTTTTGTGAGGCCTTGAACTGCACATATAAGGACTGGTATTCTTTTATCTAACCTGAATCCACTAACTCCAATCTAAAATACATGTGATAGCGGTCCCTGAAGAAAATAGATTGAATGGCAGAAGTATTTCCTTTTGGTAGAGATGAATATTTCGAAAGACTAGCTGAAAAGTAAATCCGAAAAATGTAGACAGAGGCTCTGAATTCTGGTTTCACAGTTTTTAATTATTTCGAATTCGTAAGCCAAATGACCACCGAAATTGCTCTTGCTATAAGATGTACAACTTGTCACAATAGCAACGCTGATGTTAGTTGGCAAACGTAGTGCGTGCAAAATTGGGTCAGGAGGCTTCAGGTAAATCCTGCTCTAAAGGACTGGGCACCGTCCTTACTGAGGCAGAATGGGCAGTGCGTTATTTGGAGAACGATGACTTCCAATTTCGGGTGTGCTCTGCATCATCGTGCCAAATCCCAACAAATGACACTCTCGTGTATCTCGCAAGATTTTTATGTATATACAGTATATTCAAGATGCTTTCTATGTGGTGTTAGTGGGCTCAGCAAATGTTAAGTTAATGAAATCTTCTTACCGTGAAGAATGAAAATTTGAAAACTTGAAGCTGCGTAGCCTGACTACTAAATTGTGTTAAAGAATTGGATGAAGTCACGCTTTCTTTGAGAAATACCTAATACCAATATTTCGTAGAGTTATAAAGATGATTCATTTTAACGAAAGCGGTTGTACGTTCGGATTTTAGAATGAGAGCGAGAATTTATAATTTTTGATGGATAATTATTGTGATTGATAAATGTGAAATGCAAAAAAGTTTTCAGTCGTTTTAATTGAGGAATAATTTATCATTGAAAGATCTGGTGCTGCATTTCTGCAAGCGTATCCTGCACAATTGAAGAGCGACTACATGACCTGCTCATTTGCTTGCTGGAGTACATTATTTTCTAAAAAGCATTTTTCTACGTTTTCATTCACCTCTGTAGATCCATTTGCTTTATTTATTAGTTTTGTAAAAGTCGATTTTTATTAGATGTAACTTCACTTTTGTTTCATTTTTTTATAGTGAAACTTAATTTAGAGCTGTGCCACGAGTATTAGCCTGAACACGTTTTAGTTTCCGGCATCTTAACTATTTGAAAATGCAAGGGAGTAACAACTGATGCTTCAATATCATTTGTTCTGTACTTTCTGCTCTTTTTCTCGTGTGATCATGGGTACCATAGAATGACAAATTTTGTGGGTTACTTCTGAAACGTACCTTGTATTTATATAAAACTTTGAGCCAAACATAATACAAGTATGTCCATAGAAGTAGCTCGTTTTCATCAGTTCTTGAACAATATAGCCTGCCTATCGTCACACCAGGAGCCGTTCTTGAGCAAAGCGTTTAAACAGTCCAGTCGGCTTCTGCTCATGATGCTCTGCCTCACTACAGCGCTGCGTGTCTCTGTACTCGAGATGTGAGCTTCGATCGTGATATGGGCAGTGGGTGTGGCGGAGCTGCAGTGCTTCTCATGACGCTTTTGCTTTTGTGCAATGGGGTTTGTGTTCGAGTGTTTTTCGGTCCTTCAAACGGTATGGTGTCAATTTTGAGCGAGTGTCGCAATGCGCTCTGTGGTGTTGCAGTGTGGCCAGTCTCTTGAACTAGAGTGTTACTAATGAGTGTTTCAGATGAGTTCGATGTGTAATGTGATTTGGTGCTTGTTACTATGTTACCCGTGTTACGCATTAGAGTGATCCATGATTCTGCTGTAACAAACGTTGAATGTAACGAGGCTACAGTTGCTTGAATTTTGTTATTTTTCATATCTCTTTGTTCGATGAAGTGATTTTGCGAATGCTTTCACTTACATTGATGAAAATTAAGGGATATGTGTATAATTCACATCGATTCTGTGTTCCATATGGTGATGTTACCTTTAGCTCTCAGCTCTTGAGTGCGAAGTGCTGTTGGGTTAGAAATGCTTGTCGCTACATACTTGTATCCTACGGCGCTTTGGTAATGTGGGCAAGTTAGCGTTTCTTCTGATAAAATTGATTAATGTTCGTTTGAGTAGTACTGATGCGAATGTGTGCGTATCAACCGGTGCCTATTAGTGGGGGATGAAACGTATATGTATGTTGTTAGTTCATTCGGGGATGAGCTGGCTGCGCGCACACGATGGCGGGTCAAAAAATATGTAAATTTTGGTGTAGTTCGATCAAAATCTGCTTAAGTGGCAACTTTGAGCGAACTTTCTCACGGTAGTTATGTCATGTTGCTTTAGTCACTGAAGAACTATTTGATTTGCTGATTTCATTTCCCAAATACATGATAGCTATCTTGAGAAGTCAACTTTTTCCGTGTAAATGAAAGTTAAAATCCTTTTTCATACTGATACTGTTAGTTTTTTGTATTATAGGAAATGGAGTCGTATTGCATACAAATTATTTCTCGTATGTACGTATAAATGTACACAAGGCTGCAGCCAGCTCTACAAAACTAAACAAAGCCCTATCGCCAAAATAATTTGATCGTTAGAGAGGTCAGCAGTCTAAGCTCTGCAAAGTATTTTTAACTACCATGACCGATTTTTTCCATGAACGGAAGCAAAAAATTGAAGAAGCGATCAATTTAAAATTTATACGCCAGTAAATCTCATGAATATTTGAAAGCATTTTGTTTCCCAAAGCCACGAAATATTTTCGAAACAACTATTTGGTTCTGAAGTAGTTCGAGTAACTCAAATAACGATCTTTAACGATCGTACAATTTGTTGTGCTTTTGTAATACATGTGATCATTTTGAGTGGTTTCAGGGAGTACTTGAGATTCAGCAGGGTGGTTGAAGCTTCGTTTAGTCAACCAAGGTTGGTTAGGTTTTATCGAACCACTGCTCCTGCCTTTATCTTGTATCACAGTGCTTGGTCTCAGTCTGCTGGCAATTGTTGTTTCTCATTTGAATTGCAATTTGGTTGTGTCTCAAATGGCCCACAACTTCGCTTACGAGCAACTGAAGCTCGGTTTATTGAATCGAAGAATTGAACTTCTGTCTTCTGCTTCGAATGGCACGTATCCACGTACGCTTTATTTCTACCCTACTTTTCCATTACAATTGAGTGCTAAGTGCTTATCACCGCTGAAATATTTCATTTTCCTTTGCTTCGTTATGAACTGTTTTCATGATTCCGCTGAGCCTTTGAATGTCTGGTATCTATGCATCATGTGTTACGTTGTACGTAGTTCAATTGTAGCTCCCGGCATTGTCATTCACCCGCGCGTGTTTCTTTCATCCGTGTAGCGGCGAGCCTCGAAATCAGACATGCATCAGCGTAGATATTTTACTGGACGCCTGTGTTAGTGCTTATAGTGCACCCACGTTTTGAATAAATTGTTGCTCAATAATTGAAAAGAAATAATCAAAGTTTTATGTTTGTATGTGATGACAGAGTCTAGTAATAGATACGAGGGAAAGTTTTACAACGAAATCGTTATTCACTATATTCATGGAATTTGACTACAAAGCTAGGAAGAGATTATTTTCGTAAAGAACAGTTCCTGTGATAAAATGGATTCTCTTCATAAATAATTGGTATTTTAGGTGACTGAATTTCTGAATTTCTATTCAGAAGAGATGACGGTTGTCCTGTGCTTACTGTGAAAATTTCATAAAATTGCCGTGAGGTTACAACAGCTACATAGCGTGTCTCACGACCATTTTAGTTAGAAGTTAAAAACATCTGTGCGGAGGAACTGATGAAGATCCTAAGGTTGCGCCACGTCACTTTCGACATCTGTAATTATCAACCTGTTTGACCTAGGTTTTATTTTTGTTAGTGTAATTATAAATTATGCTATTCAGTTAAGATAATAATTTTAGAAGATGGGTCTAAATGTGGCTTAAAAATAAATAGGGCAGTCGTTAGTTACTTAAGTGTATCATCCACGACTTGAATTTGCTTTTGGTACTGCAATGAATTATGCAGTAAAGGGAGCAACACTTAGTCAATGAATGATTTGAAAGGCGAGCTTTTTTAAGGAGAAAAATTTATGAAATTGATTCGAGAGACTTTGATCCGTATTTCTTCAATTGCTGCGTGAGAACATATGCTACAAAAAATAGTTAAAGATCCAGCCAAGTTCAATGCGCAATAGCGGAAGCTCTGCTTGCCCGCAGTCATCGCATCAGTGTCATAGATTATTCAAGTGCCATAGAGTGAGATCCGCTGCTGGCCCTGGCACGCGTCAGCATGTGCTTCGCTGCCCTGATCCAGCGTTACAGACTTAGGAAGTGTAGTCGTTAGCGCTACTGTAATTGTTGCAGCAGTGCCCAGTGCCAGCTCTACGGGCCCTTACGGCTTATACTGATCCTCTTGCGCACAACTGTTCCAAACGATAATTTTAGCGAGCTGCAGTGTTTTCAGTCTTTGTGTAGTTAAATGCCCAGACCAATGCTCGATTAGAACAAGTAAACGCCTAGACAGTTTCATAAAGTTTGCCTCATTCTAAGGACGCAATCATTTTTCTACTTTTTATTATTCTAATTTATTCTGCTTTACTTCGCACGCGGGTGTTGAAGAGAGCATGTGTAGCAGGACTGACTGTCGTGTGTTTTGGTTTCTGTGATAATGAGGCTCCACGGCGCGTCTTTTATTTGGCTGCCAAGGGCCTAGCGGGACGAGCGCTCGCTAATTATGACGGGCCAAATGTATCTCGCCATTTGTGTTTCACAGATTTTCTGGGCCTTATTCGATGAATGTTTCTAAAACTGTAATTTAAAAGGAATTGAAAATATCGAACATGAGTTGAATAGCCATTTGAGAACACACCACAATACTAATAAACTCAGAATGTATTCCAACACAATATGACTAGGAGAATAGTTTAAGAATCTAAGTTTGTTTAAAAACCCATTTATCATTTCATCTAAAAATTGATGCTGCTAAAAGACTGGAGCAGCTTGGGGGATGTTGGAATTGAACAAATACATGGTGTACGTTAATAAGCAAGCTTGTATTATTATCACATGAGCAAGGAAGGCGGATCTTTTAAACACTACACTCAACAGTCGTTTTTTACGCGACCACCGCTATCTTGAGTTTTCGTTGCTCCCAGCAGAGGAAGTTCATATTTTGTTTAAAACTACGCAGTCGAATATTGGGCTCCATGGCCTACCGCATGGTAGTGTGATGGCCCCGTAACCGAGAGGACCTGGGCTCGAACCTCGGCTCAGGCGAGGCATTTTCACGTAAACAGGGAGTACTTCCCTCGGCAAAGAAAGTTTAAACCACATATTCCTCACATCCTTCACCACGCCAGTAGTTGTAAGGTATTGAAAACACAGTAGTAAAACGTGTTGGAATTAATAAAGGTTCTCTTGTTCAGGAGAGACGGCATTCAGGGCTGTCTCTCATCACATGGTGAGGGAAAGCTTGGAGGACTGTCATTGATCACTAGATGTCCTCATTGCAAGACGAAAAATCTTGAAAAGAGTAAACATTTTTGCCTTCGCGCTTCCGAAACTAGAACTGTTAAACTGTATATTTGAATAATTAAATGATGAGGTAGAATAAGACGTTAAATTAAAAGTATGAAAACACTGAGTATTTTGCACATTAATACTGCATACTTGTATTTTGAAAGATGATAATACTCTCATGATTTGTTCCGACTAAAGAAAAAATTCAGAAAGATAAAACTCATTTCGGTATTTCAAGAATCTAGAGACTTCAGATTTTGCGAGCGAACCTACAGCAAGATGATGTTGGTCTTAAAGTAAAGAAAATAACATCTCCAAATGCTGGACGAAAATGAGTAAAGTTTAGAAGAACCGAGATTCATCCAAGCACAGCCTCGATTCCTCACCGCTAAACATATGACTCCGCTTACAGTATAGCAAAATTCATGTCATCAATTGAACTTTGGCTTTCAGTCTCAAATGTTGGACATACTTATTTAAGAATTCAGAAGAGTTAGAGCCTGGGTAGTAATTTAGTGTTTTCTGATAATATAGTGACAATGAAATTTGGATCTGAAAAACTTGAAGTTCCGTTTTCTCACGATAAAAACTTCAGCGTTTCAAAAAATACGATTTTATGAGAGACAATTTATGCACGAGAGCAATTCCCAGCTCTTATCGAGCTTTCGACACAAAAATACTTTCCACTATTAACAACGAGGACCGAGTGAGAGAAAGATAAGTCGAGCAAGGAGCCTTCGTGGGACTGTTAGGGAAGTGTGGCCGTCGCATCCGTGCCATGGCCATGCAGAACTGGACTCGGACTTACTGTTTAGGAACGCTTTGCATGCTGTCGGCCCCGGGGCCATTATATCCGCCCTATTGCCGGCTGCATGCTGGAGCCGTCCGCATTTCTATCGCAGGTTTATCGTAGCGTAGCATGTACATAGTTGTTGCTGGCATTGTAAAAACGTCTTTCCCTCGCTCCAGCGGAGTAGCAAAGGCGTTATTGGTGCGACGTTCTGCTTCACGCATCCATGCCACACTCAGCGCTGTGCGCAGTAATTTCTGATGGTATTCTACCGTCCCGAAAGATGATGCGTGCATTTTCTTGAGCAACGTGCATTCAAATCTGAGGTATTTTTTGATGCTAACTCTTAGTTCTTACTCTTGGGTTCCTGTGCTGCAATGTTTATAGGAAAATTGATAACGATCTATTGTTTGCAGTTCGAATGAGACAAGTTCAAGATGACTTTGGCTCGAGCAATCTTATTAAGGGAACAATATTTATTCATATGTTCGAATGCATGAAATTCTTTAGAAGTGTATCATGTACTACTTCTCAATATGAGAATTTCAGCCGCGCTTGGCTAGGGAGCAGAAGGGTTTTTAGATCAATAAATCTTGTTCTGGTTTACCCTTTTGATATGGTTACTTTCTTTGCTGTATTTATGTTTCCAAATGTTTACTGTAGAAGTATTCTTTACGTATTTCTTCACTCTATATCTACTCACAAGTCTGGTTACAAAACAACACTGGTAGGGATCATCAGACGTGTTCAAGCGGTGCCACATTGGCCATATTTTATATTCTGATTAAATTATATATTTTCAATTAACGATGCACAGCTGCTGTGTATAATTTTTAGTTGATTTTTTTGAAATTTCATGTACATCTTATAGACAGTGTACGTCCAGGCCTACGTCTCAAAGAACAACACTTCGTTCAGAGATAGGTAACTTGTGACTCGCTATTATTCAAGCAATTATAGTCACGACCTCATGAAACAAAGTGCAAAGCTCTTGAGATGGCAGTACGAGGGTGACGTTAGACATTATTCCTGCGGCGTGCAGTAGGTCGCACCTTGTGGGCTGAGGCTGTAAGAGTTTGGTCCATTGTTAAGGCGCGTTGTTGTTTGCCCGCTTAAATATTCCTGCTGTGACATGTGACGCCAGCACTTCCACGCGCCTCTGAGAGCTCATCTACATGACCGGAAGAGATTTAGCAGCACGCGTCGAGACGCACTTTGTTGCTCTGCTCCAGATTTACCGAGCATGGTAACATTACAAAAATAAATTTCCTCCCATCTCGCCTGGTAAAATTCATCATTCTAAAGTGCACGCTCGTTCTGTTTCTGCATGACATCAGTTTGCTGTGAGCGCAGCCATACTTCGAGTACAGGTTTATTGCTCCTCTGCATTAGTGTTATTACGAAAATGTGATTCGCTGCACTCTGTTATACTTCATTTCTCATAGTGACCACACACTGGTCTGTGTTGCCACAAGATCTCAAGACTACGCGATGTAAAAATTCGTTCTTTCCGTATCATTTTACCTGCTCGACTAAATATACTTCCTTTGTTTATTATATTCTTGGTGGTCATAAATGATCCTTTTTCATTTACTATCTTTCTGTACTGGAGTATTTCTTTGTTTACGACATAAATGTAAATATATCGGCTGAGTTAATCTACGCATCAAAAATTTGTTCGAAGAATTTTCAGAACTTCTTTTTTCTCTTTGGTAGCCTATGAAATTCTCCATCGATGTTGATCGAAGGGGCTGCCTCATCCGCGAGTTTTTTTCGAGAACTTGATCCTACCGGGAGATAGAAATGTAATTTCGAGTCGCGGACACGATCTTCCGTTCCGAATTATGGTGTTGCGTACTGACGCTCGAGGGACAGATCTGGACGGTGACTAGAGGCAAATTCTAGTCGTGGGTTTTCTGATTTAAAAAGGCTTTTAGGAAGAACAAATTCTTTTTAGCTCTGCCCGTGAAATATCTCGCCGAATTCAGTTGAGATTAAATTATTTCTCCTCTCACTTTACGCGTTCACTATGGAAAAAGTAAACTAACAGCCACTCTTTCTGCCTTTTGTTCACGTAACTCAACAGTTAGAAAATGTTTATTGTAATGCGGTATTTGTTTTATTTACATTTAGGTATTAATTTATTTGTAGATGCCTACAGGTATTGCAAATCGCAGTCAGCGCTCGAACGCAGGGATTTTCTGATGAGCGCAGACGAGAGACTCAGTCGTATTGGCTCAATATTATTTGACTGGATAAATTGTCACGTGAATGTTAAGATTTTCGATGAGTTTTGATGGTGTCAAATTATTGTATTTATGGTTTCCTTCTTATGCGAGCTTTCATCATCCACCATAAGAAGCGCAAGATATGTTAGAAAGTATATGTCATCCGCTCATATTTAGGGGAAGGAGGAGGTGGCAGTAACATTAGTGACGCATTCGTTTAAACTCGTTGAAAGCTCATGCCATTGATTTAAAGACTTGAACAACCATGAAATTAGCCAATTAAGCCGATTTATCATCCTTATCTAGGATAAGTATAGTAGGACGTGACTTTTTATCTATAATATTTACTTAAGAAGATACATGTATATATATATTCATATACTTATATATATGTATATATATATATATATATATATATATAAGGTTAGGTATATATATGCATAACGTCTTCTTTCAACTCAACGATGAATGAGCCACAATTGCGTCAGAAGTAAAATGATATTCCCATATTAAGTGTGTGGTTGTCCTTCATATTTTTTTCTCTGGCCTGTGTTGCAGTGCGAGTACATGCAGTGGAAGCTTGCAAACGACGCCCTTAGTGTTGTTCATGGCATACGACTACTCGTATCTCTTTTTCAAATTTCCTTCTCAGTACGCACACTATTCCACTGTTTAAGTATTTTGAAGACGACGTTGGTAAACATTACATTCAGCATGCCTGTAGTAGAGTTACTGGCATAAATTTCTGTATAATAAGCCTCTGAGCTATGGCAAGGGTGCGGGATATCGATCACATTTGGAAGCTCCCGCAACTTTATAAGGTTCTAATTTATTTAAGGAATCCTAAGAAGAGAGTGGCTCTGCAGCAGAGTAGTGTCAGTTTTGAGACGCGCTCATGGTGTGGCGTTCATCAGTTCTTCTTTCCAGCTTCGTTCGAAAAATATGGCTATCGTAAAAATTATGTTCTCCATTGGAGGTTATAGCGAAGTATACTTATTCCGTAGACATCTTTTGAGGGACATATCTTGTATATTGGGTCAGCTAAATAGTCTCTTTCGTTTTCGTAGATCTCAAACTATTCTTACACGCTGAACTAACTTCGTAGCTTACTCAGTTCGTCAGAACTGGCAAGACACAGCGGTTGTTATCTAGCAAGAGAGGTTAAAGACATCCATGTGTAAGCTAGGGAATCATTGAGCGATGCAAAGCAGAATTTGTGTCGGATGGGAGATCTGGCAAAATAATTTTTACGCTAAAATAGTGCGTAGGCACCGTGATGAAAAGCCCTTACAAAACTATCACTTCAATATTCACAGTTCTGACGCATTGCTCCCTTGAGGATAACGAGCGTCTACGCAGTGTAGTCGTAATATTATTTGAAATTCCTTTCAATTTTGATTTGTTTTTGTCAATTTCCCATTTGGAGAGGATATCTCGAGGGATATCTCACTGGCAGCTGCTGCATATCACCTTGATGCTGATCAGGTGTTGGACTGCGCAATGTGGGAGCTGGTTATTTCCTCTCTTTGCTCTAGTTGAAAATTTTTGCCCGCAGCAGGAGAGAAACTTTTTGAACATCTCGGAAACTCGGCGCTCCACCGGATGTGGGGTGGGTTTCCGCGCATTTTTTTAGACATCGGTATCCTCTGTAGGTGTACGTTTTTTCATAAGTGAATGCGTTGAACCGTTGATTTCGGAATAATGCATTTACGGTATTTATAACAACGTTAGGGAAATTTACCTTTACTGCTGATAGAACGCTTATATAATAACGCATGTCGTGAAACAATCCTATTTAAAGAACCAATAATATTTGCACATGACACATGGCAAAAAATCAATATTTCTATGAAGCAAAAATTTACAATACATATAATATACATTGTTATTTCATGGAAATTGGCGAATTCCCATATTTAGGTTATAGTAGAATGTTCTGGATTAAGTGTAAGGTAACTTCCAAGTACAGTTAAAATCATTACATCATTCATTGCCTCATCGTTGGCCAATAAACATTGAGAATCAGGGGAAAAATGAACTGATTGATCAAAGCCCCCGTCAACGCATTGCAGACCTTCGTACAGATGGTGCTGGCTATAGATATATATCATGTCTATTGAATGCGCCACCGAGTTTGGTTGATACGATGACTCGTCATTGGAAATCTTATCATTCTATCTCTCCTTTAATTACTTCCAGTCGTCCATGGGAGAAAACGAAACGTGCAGCTCGATTATTGGCTTGAAAAGCTGCGAACGAGCCCTGGGTGGTTACTCTTAAAGTACTTCAGGATGACCTAAAGGAAGTGAAGAAAATGTGTGTACAGGTACAATAACCCTTCTCTTCTGTATGATATCTGCTCGAGCTCTCCAACGAAAACACCACTTCTAAAGAGGAAACACGTTCTTCGTTAATTAAATTTTGCAAACGAGTAAAATGTTCTAGATTAAGTGTAAGGTAACTTCTATGTGCAATTAAAATCATTACATCATTCATTTCCTCACAGTTGGCTTATAACCTGGATCGTTTTGGGAAGACCTATTTTGGTAGGACGAAACAAAAACTGAACGTTTTGGTCGAAATTCGGCAGCAATCGTCTGGAATAAAAAGGTACTAAATATGTGGCGAAAAATGATACATGATTGGCCCGCATCCCTTGGATGCGGGCCAATCATGGCATGGGGCATTACTTCATTATGCCACATGTGTAGGAAGCTTTCAAATAGTAGAAGGGAGAATGAATGGCTCTTATTATACAGGTATTTTTAAAAGAATGTACGTCAAAGTGCATAATCTCTTCGTTTTAAAGCCAGGTTGTTTTTTTGAACAAGACAACGATCCAAAGTATAGGGCGAAGCCAACACAAACTTGGTTAAGTACGAATGGAATACGTGTAATAAAATGGCCGAGTCAATTTCCAGATTTAAACCCTAGTGAAAACTTGTAGAGAGAACTAGAACTCAAAATTGAAAAAATGTAAACCTCAGAACATCCCTGTACTGAAGGAAATTTGTCGTGAACAATCGAACAATATTAACCAAGAAACATGCAATCAGTCTATACAGGGCTACTCGAAAGGCCTACAGGTTTTACTTAGCAACAATGGCTTAAACTACGAAATATGAATAGTTGATTGAATTCAAATGTTGCAAACTCTTGCGTTATAAAGATGTTCATGTACCTTCATGGGTGGTAATTTATTGGCAATTTTTTAAACATGATTGTATAATTCGATAATTCATTACTTGTTCTATGAGTTGTTAAATTTTAATCACTTTGACTTCATTGAAAATCCTAGAAACGCGTTTTTTTTCTTCTATTTTGTTAGCTTTTCTGGGACCCTGTATGTGAATTCAATATGTACACAATCGGAAGGTTTCTTTCAGCACGAAATTTAAACGAGTTCAGTTAAATGATTGCGGCGCAACTACAACAATATATTTTATCAAGATGACGGAATATTAGTCGTGCAAGAGGCTTCAATTTAAGGATACCAATCAAGTCTAAATATTTATTTTTAACTTTTCATCCATACACTGGTGCGCTCATTTCGCTTTGAATAAATTTTGTCGGTGGCGTTGCAATAATTCTGACTTTTTTTCAACACAAGTGAGCACGGAACCGTTCGAAGTTGCAACCTCGTCCTCAGTGATCCTCTCTGAGTTTCAGAGTTCCATTAAGGTTAATGCATTTGACCTCGGACGCAGAGTATTACACATGGCCTTTTAATTTTAATTATTTTGGAAGCTGCGGGTGCCCCCCTGGATGATTTTATTGCTCCCCAAGTTCTTCTCTTTTTCTTCACTTTTCTCTGTGTGATGACTCCGGACTTTGTTTTCTCTTCAGAAAAGGACTCCTCAAGGCTTATTGTAAATCCACTGCCTGAATTTTATACTTGGTTATTGTATTGTCAATATGCTGGAAAAAAACACGTGTCTTGTAGATTTTGTTTATTTTCACTGGGAAATAAATAAATCCAACATGCAAGATTCTTTCAAGTAAAATGATACGGTGTGAAGCCCCTCAACAGGCCTTGCACGTCCAGCTACAGTGATGTCTACACATACAA
Source organism: Orchestia grillus (assembly GCA_014899125.1). NCBI lineage: Eukaryota > Metazoa > Arthropoda > Malacostraca > Amphipoda > Talitridae > Orchestia > Orchestia grillus. The sequence goes on along the minus strand of VOMN01076907.1, from coordinate 12,665 downwards.
TAAGCGAAGAGCATGTAGCTCCTCGTGAAGTATTTTGGTGAGTTGTCCTTATTTCACTTGGTTAGCTTAATTGAGTGAATTTTCATTAACATGATGAGTTAATATTTACATTAAAATCGAATCTCATTTGGAGGATTTGTATTCAGTTGCAATGAGTAGACAGCGATTCATTTTTGCCGGCAAGCGTCAGTGGAGTGTTTCGTAATGTAGCGCTCTCAGTTCCTACTGTGAGAGAAACCTCAGCGTTGCTTCCTCGTGGAACTTTAGGTCTTATCACGTGAGAAGCTGTAAGTATAGGGCGCTAGGGCATATTGCCCGGCCCAGCCACGTAGAACAAAATAGAAGGGTTATTTCGACATATGACGCTCAATCCCGGCTCTTTAAAAACAGGAAGAGTTAGTTTAGTGATGGGAACACAGACGGGCAGTTGGCGAGAAATTATAGTGTTGTATTGGGTTCACACCGGCGCCTGTGTACAAGTCTGCTTCACTCCAGTGTGGGACTCTCAGCCTGCTTACCTTGAAAGGTGTAGCTGTTGTTTCAGTAAGCAGCATTGAAGTAACTAAAAGATTATATCTGTGCGTTGCTTTTGTGAAAGTTAATTTCGTCTTTCAGAAGAGTACATTCGGCGCATCCCGCTTGAAAGAGATGGAAATTCTTTTTTAGAATGGGTCACTTAGCCTTGCCATCTCGTAAGACATGAAATTATTTCATTGTAATTGAATCTTTCCTGGCATACTAAATAGATACAAGATTTTTTTTCCGAGTTCAACTTAGCCGCTGTGAAAGAAATTGAAGTGTATGAAGTAAAGGTAGCTCTTAATATTTGTATACCTTCCTTGTTTCATGGACAATTTTCTTTTATTAAAATTTTTCACTCCCAGGGATTCAGAATAAATTATGTTGGGTCAGAAACATATTTTTCAAATAGCAGTCAGTACAAATTTTGAACACTAATCAAACCGTGCTTGACCCAAGTGAGGCATCCAGCGAAGACTGCCTGTATTGTTGCAGGGTCGGGGACTGAGCCCAGCTACTTCGTGAGCTACGGAAATGTTCCTTCAGAGAAGTGCAGAGAAACTAGTAAAGTGGACATTATTTTTCGGGTACTTTAAAGTAAGATAAAGAACCAATGAATTTAGTTATCATATTCCGAAATGTGTTAGAACATAATTCGAAATTAAGTTATGTTATCAGAATTTTTAGATAATTGATTTTACGTGTTGATATTTTCACTTTCAGGGAATTTTACTCATTTTAAGTTATGTGTCCTGCATATCGAATAATACACGACAGCTCTTACGTCCAGAACAAGGTTAGCGAGGTAACTGAATGTCCTCACAATAGGTAGAACTCATCACGCTGACATGATGCTCCAATACCCTGGGAATTCTCTCGTGTGGGTAGGTCTCCACCAGCCGCCAAGAAGTCTACCAAAGCGTGTTCGATCAGCTCACTAAGGTTTCAGTTCGACCCAAATGATCGCACGTAAATGTCGGCGGACGCGCATGTGAGTAAACATGTCTGGCTGGATGCGGGTAGCCCGCCGTGTTGAGGGACGATGCCGTGTGACGATGCCGAGTGTTTACGCATCTAATGCTTCGCTGTTGACGTAATCTGACCAAATTTGTTTATCTGCCTTACGATCGTTAGGCTTCTTAAATTCGGGGGCCAGTTAGAATTTTTTTGGTCGGATTCTTTTTGTTTTTATTCAGGATTGTAGTAGGGAAGAGCGAAAACTTGTGCTTATGTTGCGACCAGCTTCTCGTCAAATCTTTCTTATACAGATACGAGTTGGTCTTACTTTTGTCTGCATTTGGCTTTTGGGCAAATTTACTCCTTATTTGAAAGGTGTTGAGATGGAATTTGGGGTAATATAATTTATTTTTGCTGCAAATGCGTTCCTTTAATTCAACACGGGGCTTGAATAGTCACGAGCAATTCATTTGATCATTTACCTTAATTGAGCGAGACTTGAAATTCAGTCTCCACTTAATTTGAATTTTAAATTTTTCATTGTTTTATTGCCTCCATAAAGATAAAATTGCCTCACATGAGCCTTGATACCGCCGCCTTTTGGTCCAAGTTTTGCCTAGGGTGAATATTTCCAACGATGCGACTTTAAATAACAAGTTACAAAGTCGGGAGATAATAGACTACATTGGTGATTCATTGAACAACTACACAACATTTGCTTGCGATCCCGAAGCGCGAGTTCATTCCAACTGCGTCCATGTTGCCATCCCTTGTACGTGCGGCCATGTGTAGGGAAGGATAATCTCGATCTCTTAAATTGACGCTGACTGGTGGCAGTGTAGGCCTTTGTGTGTTTTGTATGCCAGACTTGTGGTGAGCATTTAAGCTCGCATTGCAACCCTCTTGTGCCGTTATCCTGCTGCTAACATTTATGTTAGCAACTTTGCATAGGTTGTTCCTACAGATTTTTTTGTAAATTTACTAGCAAGTTCGGTTATCTCCGGTGAGACTGAAATGCGTTGTCTAGTACGGTATGACGCTTCAACAGGATGATGGTTTTCTTAATGGATTTGCTATATTATATTCAAATTTTGTGGCTTGATTATTCATACCATGGATTGAATGTACATTATTAGTCATAGTACGCCTTACTGACTTTAAAATGATATGGACTTCGAAGGCGTTCTCGATTTATCTCCATTGCACAAATCTGTCTTCAAAATGATGACTCACAATTTTCCTTCCTTCATACTACAGCAGGATGGATGATCCATCGTCCAAATATTGGTATGTTAATACTCAGGTCCCTACAATTACGGTCGATTTGAGCTACGATAAAAGCTGAAAATTACATTCATAAGTGCGTTGTTGCGTCTCAAATTATAGGGTTCACGCGTCTGAAACAAAGTGTGGAAGAATGAATGTCGAAGTCATTGGATGATTTTGATGAGGGAGTTTATTGCAGATTTTCTGGAGCTGGGGGTCTTAAGGTAGTTGGAAACTACGGACGTGATGTAAGCTTGAGCTATCACTGAAATAACTTCAAGAAGTGTGACTATAACTTCAACGTATGGAAAATTATGGAATATCGGAGGAATAGGTTTCCGTTGAGGTAAGGAGCTGTTCTTTGCTCGCTTTTATTTTCATTCATGATGATGACTTGAGCGTATAACTTCACGGATGCCACCAATCTGACCGAAAGTTCTTATTTAAAATGTAGCACGAACATCATCAAGTGACAACAACTTGAAATGAAAATTCCGTTCCCTGATATTCAATGTGATCGAAATTATGTATCGCATGTCATGATCTACCGTAAGAAACCAGCGATTGACAAGGTTGATCGTTTACAATCTTATTTTATAACACGGTACCTCGTAGTATTTACATAAGTGAAACATTTTTTTTTATTTCTTTGAGAACAGTCTAGATAGATGGCGTATGCAAGTGACGTCATCTTCTGTCTTTTGTTGTGATCATATCAACTGCGTTCAGTTCATTTCTTTCGTCTGTATACATAGTCGATCTGATTCAAAGATAGAATATTACATCTAATGTTATTTCAAACATTGGGGACAATACATCTAGACCGCGTTGAGAAATATGCCTCATGTTCTCAAGGAGAATATCACTCGGCCGTTGCTTGTTACGACTACCTGTTTAGCATTCGGAAGGATTATTCTCTTAGATACTACCCTTGTGTAAACAGCAATACTTTCTTATAATGTTTCATGGGCTGCGAGCGTCATTATCCATCCAAAGGGACACCACTGCAGAGGTTAGGATCATTTATTTTGGTTTCCTCAAAAGGAAGTACAGTTCCCAATTTGAACTATCACCACTTTCTTGAACAATGGCGTCTCAATCTTTGCTTTGAAAGGAACATGTGTGCTCCAAGTGCAGGGTCCGACGACATAGCCGCTTCAGACTTTCAAGGATTCCGGTGTAAATTGCTTCTGGTGTCCAGTTTGAGAGTTTTCCTTCAGTCTTTACTTGATGTCCTAGAGTCGGCTCGAACCAGATAGTTGCCATCTGCGACTGTTTGAATTCTTGGGATTACCTCAGCAAGTAAGACAAATTGTTCTGGATTTATCTTCGTTCAAAGTTGAGTGTCTGTGGTTGAACAGCATTGGAATTTCGCTGCAGAGTGGTGTCTGTTCAACGCATTTTTAGGGATTCGGGCGATGAATTGTGTTAGTTTCTTTAAATGTGTTGAGAGCAAATACAAAATGGTGACTTGAGATCATAAGTTAGATGAAACTAAAATTCGCTTTAGGACGCTGGACTGCTTTATAAAACATTCCTACAATGACTCTCTTCCACAGACACGCGCAACGGAATGAACCAGCTGTTGTTAAATTAAATCGTTGTTCTAACGACACTACATAGCCTTCGGGTAGGGAATCTTAATCATGTTCCATAAATATGTGGGCTAAGGGAACATACTTCGTTGAGAAGATTGTTTTACTTCTTTTCTGATGATTCTAGACGAGAATTCTAAACTAGATTTGTAATAAGTTGTGCATTTGGCTATACCTATTCGCAGGGTCGTCTTAGAACGAACAATAATAAAAAAATGTCTATTTGGTGTCAGAAATTGAAAAACGTAATCATGGTCATTCCTCACATGAAGTTTTGTGACAAATTGGTTACACAAAATAATATTGATTGTATATCTTTTATCCCTGTGTTTGTTCAGCAATCTTTAATACGTAATTCAATAATTAATATAAGCTTCGTGTTTCGCGTTCACTTGTTAATCAATAAGAAACTTCGACATTTATTATTCATGCATACGTTCTTCGATAATTCATTGACGAAAATGAGTCACGGAAACAATGTGAAAATCCATGCACGAAGCGTTTTCATTCTGTTTGCTATTCGTAACTTCTGCCACGCTCCCAATTTCGCCAGCTAATTCATACCTCGTACGTTAAAGTTCCACGTGAATAATCATGTTTGATGTGGCCAGGTAGCGTCGATGCCATTAGAATTTATTTATGTTTAGGGAAAGATTTTCCCGAGGGATATCTCATGCGCTGTTTGTGATGTGTGCGTTCAAAATGCTTTGAAGAGAGTTGCATGCGCACTCAGTGGCCTCTTCTTGACAGCTCCTATTCCATTTACGGCAAATTTCGGTTCGGACGGATAGAGTAAGTAACTGACGCTGTTGGTTGTGGATTTAAGCATTTCATTTTGGTCCCTCACACAGTTTTCTAATTTTATTCTACGCCCATAACTGAATACAGTCAAATAAAACGATGGAAATGTACATGAATTAAAGGTATATCAGGTGATTAACGGAGTAGTCGTTCCGTCAGGCGTCTCTAAACTCCGAGAAATTGGCTCACTGAAACATTTATAGGCCGCTGGTAAAGAACCATTCAATAGTAAAATTTTATTCTGATCTTAAAATTTTATTTATAGCCTAATAGAAAGCGCCCAATTCCAAAATTGTGCGAGTGATGCATCGGGAAATGGGCGCTCCTGCAGAAGTATCGGAAGTGCATTTGACTTCTTGAGAGAGAGAGAGCAAAAGAGATTCTATCAATGAAGTCTAAANGTCTTTTTTAGTCTAAATATGCATTCGATAAGCTGGCTTACCACAAAGTTATTAGTCAACAAAAGTACTTTCTGAAATAGGGAGAATTTTTTCTGGTACTGTGATTTGAAGTCGGCCCTCGCTCTGATCGATACATCTTCTCCACCAACGGCTTGCTGCTCAGCAGCTCGTAAAATGAGTTCATTCTCTTCTCACAAATGTTTAATAGCACAATTTCACTCTAAAAGTCAAGGCTTATATCTGTCACTTAAAGTTTTGCTACTTTTCATTCGAACGAGACTGAAGAAGCTCTCAGACGAAGCTGGTCAATTTCTTTTCAAGCAAGCTCATAGCCGCAGGCTCGTTAAAGCCTTCGACGATCGGAGTGGGCTCGATAGTACAAGTACAAGCGTGCAACAGGGCTTATCAGCCCGGCCTATCCGCTAATTTTTGGTGTTAGTTTATAAGTAACTTGGTAGTGGAGCCAGTAGTTAGCACCTTAGTAGTGTTATAATATGCATCGTAGACGTGATGAAAAATCTTGCATCTAGAATGCAAATAATAGCTGAAATTATTGTGAGTGTTGGAACTGTAAATAAATTTTACCAAGCCACGAGATTCTCGAAGTAAGGCTTTTATCAAACTCAAGTTTAAAAGTTTGAAGTGTGGGTGTACGATCGCTTTAATTAACTGTTGCAAGTATGGAAAATTAGTGTAAAATATGGTTTCAAAACTCGCAGCACACAGGTGTGTCATTGAAAGATCAAAATTTGCCGGAATCCTTTGGTGAAATAATTTCTTTCCTCAAGTAACAATTGGCCAAAAGCACTTTGCATCTTGAATATGAAGCTAATGATTGTGTGGTAGAACTTTTGAAGACAAGATGCAATTTACCAGAGTTTGAGAACGAAAGATGGTTAAATGGAAAATTTAATAATGATAGCTACTAAGAAATTATCGGCATAATGATCAAAATCTGATAACTTAAGCCGCATAAATTACACCAATGTAACGTATTTTCTAAATTCTAATTGAAAATTATAATATATATCCGCAGGACAATACTCGAACAAAAACAAAGTAAACTTCAGTGTAAAACTGAAATTTTAAAATCTTAAATCTTAAGAATACCTTTTAAAAACGTCCTTCCAAAATTCAAACATCGCCTACGAAAACCGTGTCTAAAATTTCTCTTTTTTTTCACCTGCTGTCCAAACCGTTGGGTAAACATTTACCAGTTGAGCGCGAACGACGATCAGATAGGAGCTGAGACTTGCTCAAGTTTTAGAGCTGGAGCCGATAGGCTGGTGATAGTTTAGGTGTTATGGGGGCCCACAAATATCAGTATCTGTCGTCATCTGTCTGACGGGGCGGCTGGCAGCGTCAGAGAAACCTGAGACCGCCCCACGCTCACTCTGAAAACGACACTTTCAGGTGAGAAAACTTTTGCTAAACCCAATATTTTGATCGGAACCAAGAGTCTTGCTGGTTTGATGTGCTTGCAATATCGCTATCAAGGAATAATCAACATATCAATACATGAAAAATAGTAAAAATGTATAAAGAGTGAATGGTGAATCTATTACTATGGGGAAGTAAATTTTGCTGCCTTTAGTCTTAGTCAACGCTTACGACGACAGCCTGAACTAGTGTTTACGTCAATAAGAGAGCCAATCTTTTTGTACTGTTGTAGGAAATACCTCACGGTGCTCACAAGGTGATCTTCCTTAGAAAAGGAGTCACTGATTCACTCGGAAGCGATAGGCTTGAAACCGTTGTTCACGTTCAAACGTACGTGGTTAGGGAAAGAAAATTGCTCAGGAATGGTTACACGTATGTACTAGTTCTGCTTGTGCGAGTTTTACAGGCAATTTGAAGAAATAAAGGAAAATACATGAGGACTAGCTTGTGATCTAATTCATCTTCGCTAATTAGATCTATAACCTAATTCAAAACCATGCTAACTGTAGAAACATCATGCCAACTTTTCAAAGTTTATTTTAAAGTATGTTTAATGTACATTGCAATACCATCCGCTGTAAAAAATAGATTTCTCGAAATATTTGTGAAGCCCTGTAATTCAAGTAGTTTTATCTGTAGGAACATCGTGCTAACTTTTAAATGGTCATCGTGAAATATAAAAAGGTGAGGGTAAGCGCAAAAAAAATAGCTAAAAACTTTTACGAGCTTAGAACGCCTCACGGATTTGAAAAATATCCGTTAAACAATCGTATGTAAGTTCAGGCATTAAAACTCGCGTACGTTTACAATGATCGCTGCTCAGATGCTTCGTCGAAAAACGAAGATGTTTTTACGATTTATTCGGTATTTATTGAAATCCAGGTTAATCTCGATACCCTACTCTCATATCAACTTTAAATGGTCTGTTAATGTGACTGTAAGCTAAAGAGACAGCAAATACTATTTTATCGAGACCAAGTCACTGACAAGCTTACATACCGTAGTCGCTTCGAACATTTTACTCAGCTAGTAATAGTCGAGCACTTGCGCTCAACAAAGAATACTGCAAATTCGTGCTTTGCTTTAGTAAATTTATTCCTTATGTTGAGTTGTATTAGTGATGATATTTGCGCCTGAGACGCTTGAGACGCCTTGCTTATTCACTCTTGAAATAAAAAGGTTTTGCCTCAGAAGTGAAGTGTGAACCAAACTCGGCTCCGCAGCATCTCTATCTCCACTTCCAAAATTTGGGGAGTTGTGCACGCGTTGTGTGTGCAGTTCGGTGGTTGTGTGGTATGTGTAGGCCACTTCATTTTTATATTATGTAGTGCTAGTTGCTTAAACATGCCGTAGAAGCTACCGCTAATTCTTTGTTTTTTCTTTATCATTATTCTTCAAACTTGAATTTAAAATTTGCCTCGAATTCAACTGTTTCAATCGAAATTTTGTTTCCCCTTTTCGATTTCGTAATGACATTTTGAGAACTGTAATGTCTTTTTGAGAAAATTTCATATTTTCACTCAGCTTTTTCCTTCCGAAAAAGTCTGCAATCGAATTTCAGACCTAATATTTCAATAAATATTGATAGGTTCAGCTTGCAAAGCTAATTGTACGTGGTCCAGTGTGTTCTGTCATTAGTGACAAACCTTTCAACCGCCCCCAACCCTCTGACAGCGGGAGATGGATCCAAACCTTGCATGTCAGTCCGCACGCATCTGGGTGGTTCTGGTGGAGGAAGATTGGTCCTGCTCTGATTATCTCCACCTTATGAACACTGAAAAGATCTGAAGATCGAAAAATGAGAGTTCATATCGATATTCGATATGAACTTGCTATCGATATTCGAAACTCCCTAAGCTGACTCGAAGTTCGAGCTATGAATTAACTAACTGAAACATCTAGAATGTGTGCTTCTTCTTTAATTCTTCTTAGTGGAAAATGAAACGCTAAAATGACAGTGTAAATGTGTTGAGGACTGGCTAATAATTGGACTTTACTTATTACCTATCCATAGGTAAGTTTTTGTTTTCTAGTTTCAATTTGGATATGTGATGTCGACTTCTTTTGATGCTTCGATTTATGGGCTACAATACTCAATTTTATGGCTCAATTTTCGTAAATTTGTGGTAAATAATTTCTCCTGAAGTGTTGAAAGCTTTTCAACTCTCTGAGTGTCAAAATTTGGCAACTGAAAATTTAAAATGCGGAGTAATTGTTGTTGTTCGTGATACCATTGTAGAGATACATTTACCGTAAAATTCATATTGATCAGACAAGAAGACAGATTCTCCCGAAGTTCGGAAATACTGGAGTGTTATCGTGAGTTTTATCTAAAAAAGAATATGTTGTTGCTCCGGTGCCAAGCCTTGTTCGCGACTTTCTTGTCATTGCTCGTTTCTCGAATGTGAAAGCGACCCGGCGGGTGGAGGGCATGTTGTGAAGGCAGTCTGTAAAGCAGCGCTGCGACCGGTCCCAGGTGCACACGGGATGTCGTCATGGCAACTGGAATCCAGCGAATATGAGACTACAGCAGATTGACTTGATAAAAACAAGTAGTTATGAAAAATGAGGCACTGAGGTTAGTCTTGTGGCATGAACAGCATTTGCGACAAGTATTTAAATAAACATCATTACGTGGCGAATACTGCATTTAGCACAAGACTTCGTTCAATCTATGTACTGTAGTCTCAAAGTCGCTGGATTCCAGTTGTCATGGCGACATTGGATGCAGATAACGAGGAAGAATTAAACTGGGATAGTCTACACGCACTTGCGTGTGAACTTCGGATTATGTGCCAAGTGAATTAGACTTACTCGTGCAGTACAGAAACCAGAAGAGTTTCAGATCGAGGTCAGTCACAGAAATGTAGCTTGTCAGTTTCCGACCTTCTGCATTTTGTTTGGCTTAAGTTCGATAATGAAGGCCAGTTTGAAACCCAGATAAATATTGGTACAACAGGCACGAGTACCTACTGATTTTTGAATTGTTCTTCATACAATCTAATAAAATTTGCGGAAATTAATTTTTATATCTTCATCATATACATTTATGTTCCATATTCATGACTAGATGTTGGTTACTTAATAGCCGCGGTTTCGGCGAGCGGAGTTTGCGTACTGCACAACCTAGAACATCACGGCGCTGACACCTGCTGTTGTTCGTGTAGCGCAATGAGGAGTCTGGAAGTGGGGGTCGCGGCAGAAAATGGAGCTATTCTCTCTCGACGAGCGTCCTTGTAATTAGCTACCCACTTAATCTACGGGTAAATTGCTGGGTGTTGTGATTGTGCTTATTCTTTTGTCACCAAGCTTCCCTGTGATTGGCCGCCCACGTTATCGAAAGGGAAATGGTCTAGCGTTTTGATTACGCTTATTCAATATCTTGTTTTTGATATTTGTTCACTACCTTGGATTCAATCTTAATACAAAACTCGAAAAGGAGTTTAGTTTATCAAAAACAATTTAGTCGCTACCCTTAACATGCATAGGAAATCTCTAGAAATTGAAAAAGAGTGCATTTTCTTCGTTTATAATTGAAGCTTACACCCAGAAGAATGCTCATCCTAATTAAGGTAGGCGTAGCAATAGAATTTTAAGCGTCTGAATAATTATTATGGTGCAAAATTACTGAATAATAAACAAAGAGGGGCTGGGAAATCACTAACTTTTGAGTAAAAAAATTAGGGTGTTACTACTATTGCTGGAAAGGTTTCATAATTTCTTTAACATCTATGTTAACTTCGTAATTACATACGTTCCTGAAAATTTGTTTAGAAGGTCACAAAGTCTTAAAACTTAAGACTTGCACTTACACGTACAATTACCTAGTTAAGGAAAAGTTTTGTTGCGGGGAGTTTTTCTGCGAGCATTTTACCGACCTGCACGGCTGGGAAACTTGGGGCTGTTGCACGTGTCGTGCTGGCGAGACCTCAGCATTTTCTGGCGTCGTTTGGTTGACAGAGCACAAGGCCCGCACGCCAGCGGGGGAACGGCGTCTCTTTGTCTTTGATGTCGCCCCGGACTTCTTTGACAGACGGCAAAAATAAATCGCAGTAGGTATATAACTGTAGAAGTTAGTCGCAGTATGTTTGGAACGTGAGGAAGTTGGAAGCGTGCCTCCATTTTCTGCTACACAGTTAACAGTTAACAGTTGCCTCAGGCCGGGTATGATTTGTCATCGCCTAAATAGTAATTCGATATAGCGTAAATGAGCAGTCAATTTTTCTGAGCGTGCTAACGATATGAGTATTGTTGGGTCCTGTGGAAGCAGGTTGTGCTTGAAGGATCCATGACTGCGTAACACATTGTACATCGATGCTCTCTGAACTGAATAAAATTTTCCTTTCAGGCTTCGGAAAGTGACCGTTCATTTGCCGCGCTTGGAGCCCGATCCACTTGAGCCTGCGCGCCGTGATGCGTCCCTAGGCTGGAGTTGATGCCTTCCGTGGAGGTTAACTGAGTGTCAGGTTACTTTGATGCGGGATAGGATTTGCTTCCTTATCTTCGTTTTATGATACTTCATGATGCTTCATTATGTTTCATAATATTTCATTATGTTTCATTGTGTTTCATAATATTTAATAATGTTCCATTATTTCATTAGGTCTTATATGTTCCATTATATTCCATCATACTCCCTTATAATTGGTTATGTTCCTTTATGTTCAGCTTCGGCTTGGAAAACTGACAGTTCGTTGACTTCACTTGTTGCCTGATGCACTGTATACAGGCATTACCGTGATGCGGGGCTGTGCTTGTGTCCCAATACAGTTCTCTTCTCTTGGCTTATGTTGCTGGCGCTTTCTTTCCCCTCTGAAATGGAAACTTCTGGAGAGGACTAGTTTAAGTGATTCCATCATGGCAAACAGTAATTACTTCAAACTTTTTGCGTAAATTCACTTTTGGCATATGGAAAGAGAATTTTAAGAATCATTTTTTTTCGTTCGTATTTCTGATTTTTTTTGGCAAAGGCAGAGTCTAAGAGTTGCATTCGTTCGAGTACGTCTGAGCATTCCTTTTTGGTCTCATTTATGTATTAGGATCGATCCCATGCACCTCTCTTCTCTTCAAACAGAATATGAATTAAAATTGGAATATGACGGTAGTTTTTGCTCTACCCAAAACAATGAAAGCAAGCGCTTAAATTCAAGTTATATTTAGCTCCTTCCTGTTTTTTCTTCAACTTCATTTGGTTCATTCTTTATTTAACTTGTGGGATTTCCTCTGCTGTTGTAGCCCTTTGTTCGGCTGATGGGGATTATCGTCTCTGGTGCTGCCGTCTTTGTCGGGCTTCCGTTTCGCTGCAAGTGTGATCGAGGCAGCTGCAGGTAGTGTTGTGATCACTTCACCTGCAAATTGCGCTGCTGGCTACACAATGCAACCTACAAGTGCTTTCATCCTTCGGTTTTAGGCGCTACGCCAAGGTTCCCATTTTAGCTTTTCGTTTAGGGACACATTTCACGCTCTGGTAGTGAACGTATTTAGTAAATTTAGTAATACGGCTCAAGAAGTCTATGAGGACCTGCAGAGAATACTTCTTGAGACGAGCAGTAAATACTCGCCTATGAAGAGGGAAAGGAAAATGAAAATAGTGCCACGAGACCGCCGGATCGCTATGAGAAAGAGAAAGCGACTTCTCAAGTCACTGTCAGAACTGACACGTCCCGAGACTCGACGTCGAATATCA
>VOMN01076896.1:0-30974 GCA_014899125.1 Orchestia grillus | reverse complement strand
ACTGAACGTCAAATGCTTGTCAAGGATTATTCCCAGAAACTGGGAGTGATCAGTTTGCTCTAGTACACCATTTCCCATCGTTATTTGCGAGATCTGAATTTTTTTCCACTATGAGAAAAAAATGTACTGCGTTTTACTTATATTGATGCATATTCTATTGACTAAAAGCCACATAGAAACGTTTCCTAGTTCTTGATTAATTTGGTCAGTTACAATTGATTATATGTATGCATACACTGTGCAGGAAGGAATGTAGCTACGTAAAACTGTCAATTAAACTAACTCTCCCATATATTCATGTATATTGAGACGAACTGAAAAACTTTTTGAACTATGAGTGGAAATGACTAATTTGTCTATAACAAAGTGCGATGGTAGAACTTCTGACAATAGCGAATGTTTGTATATTTGTTTTATAACGTATTTTGTACCGAAAAGTCAGGCTGTATCAAAAATTAAACTTGTAAACAGCTTCGCCCTCAGTTAGAGGCGCAAAATTACACTTGAAGAGAAAAAGTACTTCCCGCCAATTTGAGATTCCTTTTAGCGATTCCGCATCGTTTTTCCATTTAATCGACAATGAGTAGATTTTACTCACAAGTCCAAGCTGCTCTCGACTTCGTTAGGTGGGCAAGCGTTGAAGTTCCATTAACAGAGGCTCGTAAGCCGTTGATCAGACGAAGAATCGACTCGAGACTGTCGGACTCTCAAGTTCTGAGATACTGCCATTACAAGGAAATAAAAAAGATAGTTAAATTTTGTTTCAGATGAATTCCAGAAATCTTTGTATATTTTTTAAAGGTTAGCTACGTGGAAAAACTAATTTGGTGAATAAAAATATATTATCCCATGAAAAATGTGTACAAAAAAGTCCACTTCTCGAAATGCTGAACAGTTCAACTCTTCCGATGAAATGACAATTTTTACGTTTGTAAAATGGTAGCGAAAGCCATTTCAATTAATCTACTGGTCAGGCGAGTAGACGTTGGCTAGGTGACGTGACCGCAGTCTACAAACTCTGAACTCTACCACTACTTTTTCCTACCAGACAGGTGTGAGCGACGACTCATATTCAAGTTGAAAAATGAGAGTATTCTGGTCGAGGTTTATCGTTCATCTCATCTTACCGAACCGTTTAGTATGCAAATGCTCGTCAGCCTCGAAAAAAGAGGATCGGAAAGCGACTTGGCTGAGTCGGCTCCCCAAGAGGATTTTAGAAGTGATGATAAAAAGTGAGGCGGTGGACGCGAGTGGATCATGGGCTGAAGTAGAGCGGTAAAGCGACGGCACGAGTAAGACGAAAGAGGGATGAATTCCACGGATCACGACTTACACTCGGAAGCTGCTCTGTGCTGCAAAACATGCAGGCAGCGCCTGGTCTTGCGCTCTACAAATACTTCTGACGTCACATTGTCTTCATTCCAACAATGTCGATGAGCGTTCCCACAATGTGAGCCAAATTAAACATTTATCAATATGATATCCGAAATATTTGTTATTTCATTCACCATAGACAGAAAATAGTGCACCGTGCATACCTGCCGCTTTTTTGCACGTACTTGTAGGTATGGAATGATCGCGGTTAAGAAGTAGCAGTGAAAGGATGTTTCATTCTTTTTTAATAAGAGATAATGTATTTACAACTCTTAGAGAAATATCAGGAATGTGTACTTTGATGCTGCAACACATGCAAAGCTAAACTGAAGAGACGGTCGATGGTGTTGAAATGTCCAAAATGGATGCCATGAATTCGTAAATTGTTTATCATTTTTGAACGCATGCTTGTCATCGTCAGAAGCATCACGTAGCGTTTTAGTCTCCACTAAGAACTTCTTGTAGGTGTATCTACCTTTCACTAGGAACAATTATGAGAACAGTTCCTTTTGGTGTTTGCGGTATGATTCCGATCAACTCATGTTCTACATTCGATTGCTCCTGCTTCTTGTGTTGATAGTTCACCAGAGTTGTAGTTTGAAGACGGGCGTCCTCTTTGGGCCGTCATTACGCTAAAACGCGGATCGGTGGTCGGACAGCAATCCATCATAAGAGTGAGTGCATTAGGAGCTCTAGCAGCAGGAGTGGATCTTCATAACATAATGAAAAACGTCCACGAAAATCAATTTTGTTCTCGATCTTATCTTTTGATGAGTCCCAAGAGTACTTTCCTTATTCACCTTCCAACACAGGATTTTCAAATGGAACGTCGTTGTTGTGGGTCTCCATGGTGAGCGCTGAAGCAGGATAGATGGAGTGCGCTGGACGTCAATCCTACAGCCCTTGCGACCTAACGGATCGAGGAAGTATATTTTTGTGAGGGGATTATTAGATTATTGTGGCTCGAGGCGGCCTGTTTTCTTGTCGCATTGGTGCCACTTACCGCCAGATTAGATCGATTGATAGCCGTTCCATGCGCGTTATTGGTAAAAATGGCGTCCCTAAATTTCCGGGCACATAGGCCTGAAGCAATCAATTGAATGAGACGATTATAAATTTACGTGTGGTCTTAAGTCGGCTTTGTGTTGTTTTCACGGAGAACATTCTCGAGTTACAAGGAATTTCGGTGACAATGCTGAAACAGAAAATATTAAATTCAATATTCTTTGTGTCTGTCTTGATTTTGAATACGATTTCCCAGGAACTTGCAGAAACAATATATTTTAACTAGAGTCTTATTTCATAACATTCAGATTCGCAAATGGTAGGGACATTGTTCAAACAGAAGAAATAACTCATAAATTTTTCTCGTAATTTACTTTCATACAGATTTCAATCATGCTGCTGATAGTCTGATGGCACGCAAGGAATACAAATTTCGAAAAACATTGAACAAACAGTACATTCTGGACAGCTGATGTGTGCATTCTCATGTTGTGAGGAACATAAATCAATAAAGTTGAGTCGCTCTCAAAAGTGAAGAAATAATGGTCTGATTTCACTAATTCAAGCGGCAAAAATAAAAGATAAGTACTGAGAATCATTTATACTGGTTTGTTATAATTCCTGGCTGCGTACACGTACACAATTTGCGTCGAATTAAATATGAACCTTAGCACGCAGTCTCACATTAAGCGGTAAGGATCTCCGATGGTAAAGAAGCACTTTTACTTTGTGGTAATGGCAAAGAAGCATAAAATCACTACAATGAATATGCTCATTCATAATTCATACCGAAATACAAAAACTGATTTGTTTTCAATTATGGATCACCTGATGAATTCAATCGTACTTGATAATTGTCAGCTCTGTAGCTGAAGTTATTATCATAAAAATGATCAAAGTAAGATATTTAGATAGGAGAGCAGAAGAGTTTCGAAAGCTGTGCCACCTATCTAGTACCCTACAATGACAGATTTCATTTCCTCTGCTTGAACAGACACATGGTGTATGTTTCATTGGCATAGTTCTTGCACTACAGTGCTCCACATCCAATAGAACGGATTCAGGTACGGGCATTTAATATGTACATCGGTTATCGTTGCAAGATCAATTGTTAAGACAGACACTGAGAGAACAAGATACCCCACGGATTGTAAGTAGTTGTAAAGTACAAGTTCTCACATTAACATAATTTTATATTTGTAACAGAGTGTGATTCATCAAAGCGAATGCCGTACCCATGTTGATGAATTTTTTCAATGATATATTACTGTATGGATAATTTCTCCTGAGACGTTATTTATGTACCCGGACTTTCGATTTCTCATGCGTGACTCATTTTCCAGGGATTGCACGGATTGTACTCATCATGAGAAAAATCAGGTGTAACATGAGCGTATTGCCAGGCATCCTACAGACGCTGCAGGAGTCGTGCGCCGAGCGCGTCTGACTAGGAGTGACCGTGTCGTCTACGCCTCATGGTCGCAGTGGTCCCGCTCTGTGCCCTCCTGAATTAGCTGCATCCTGTCTAGCCTTTCAGGAATGTGTCAGTGAGGGAGAATAATGATCCACAGAAGTGAATGACCCTCACCAAGCAGGGAATGAACCTACGTACGAAAACGTGTTACACTCATGGCATGAGTTTAAAATTTAACAACTGGTCAAATGGAATTGAAATCCAGAAATCGAGTAAGTAAAGGAAAATGCAAAAGAAATCTACATTTTTACTTGCGTCCACAGCTATTGCATCCTCTATAAAAAAGCCTAGTTATATATTTCCTCCTTAAAACACTATGGTATGAAGAATTCTACATATGTTACGAGTGATCAAAGTTAATTCCGAAATTCATGGAATTAACTTGAATTAATGCTTTTTTTTACCTCCAATTAACAACTTCATAAGAGCATTTTTTCGTACAAAACTAAATTCGATATTTTAAAACTCTTGGCTTAGAATTTATTTTGCATATTTCTTCTGCTACCATTAGTCTTCTGCTACCATTAGGTTTTCGTCACACATTCCCTCAGCCCCGAAGGGAAGCGGCTCAGGAACATAAAAGCAGGCGAGCTGTCGACAGATGAGGGAGGAGGCGTCAAGAACTCACCGGAAGGTCGACTTCAGAATCTGCCACACCGTAAACCTGAGAAAAAAACGTGGCCACGTGGTCAATAGCTCTAAGCAAAACTGAGATAGCTACATGTAACTAAATAAAACCATAGTTGACGTCCGTGATGAGTTCGACGATATTATTTAGAGAATGAAGTTCTCCATAATAAATACAGCCTACATCTGCACTTATTTTCAGCTGGTATGGTTTTCCTTTAGGGATATCTTTTTTCTCCAATGTTACTTCTACGTTTTTGTGATCACTGTATAATGCATTTGCAGGTTCCCAGTAAAATGTTCTGCTTATAAAGTCTTCGCAACAAGTTACTTATCTTACTTTCAAAAGCCCATTTGGATATTGAAGAGATTAAAAAAAACTATTTTCAAAGAAGACGATGCCTGTATCTTAAACGATGGCGACAAGAAAGAACGTGAAGACTCGATGAAAGAACCTTGAGAAAATTTCCAAATGAATTGAATTCGTGATGTGTTATGTATTATAAAAATGTTTATCTTGCGTGTCAGGCCTTGACGTTGGTGAAACGATATGAATGATATGTCACCAAATCCACGATAAAATTATGAGAGTGACCCTTCAATCGCGGCTAAATTATGAGAGAATTAGAATACACACACTCACCTACCGCGATATTTTCGTCAATATATTTTCTCAAATACAATGCATTAAGAGAAGATAAAAACGAGGTACTTGAAAACTCACTATTTATGAGGCGTAAATTGAAATAAAATGATCACTATTTGAGTCTTCTTCTGATTAAAGCCCGCGTTTGAACACACAATGAGTGAGTATATCATTATACTCATTTATCAACTCGTTAAATATAATTATATATATTATATATATCATTTTCGTTATATATATAATATATCTCATTTCCGTTACGATTATGTCATCATGGGTCAGGGCTGCAGCGGTTAGTTAACGTACGAGTTGTATCATATGTATGCTATAAAAGATGCTTAATATTTATTGTATTCACACTGCAATGAACGTGTGATTTAAATTAGCACTATAAACTTTCAAATCAGCGCTGAATTAGGAGTATTTATGGCTGGTTTCATTTAGAAGATTCGTAAAAATCATTAAACTTTAATACCAATAATTTATTTGGTGCCGAAATCGTTTCTTCTCACATTAATAATTTAACACTGAAGCACTCATTAAATATACTCCGCTTACAATGACTGTAAAAATAAAGCTAAGACATTTTTAACCACTGGGGAATGGAAGAAATGCATGCATACCTTTCAGCGGAAGTCACTTTGAAAACTGTATTGACTTACGTAACTCTTTAATGAATTTTTGATTAATTCTATCAGCCTCTGTTTGCAAAGCATAACTCAAAAACGAATAACATTGTTGCTGTGTGCACCACACCTGAGCTTCAGCTTCAACAGGTCGCAGATTGCATCAGTTATTTTATTTTCAAAATGGACGTTGGCACGAAAATTTGTATACTGATACGAAATATGGAGATAAACTAAATAATGAAAATAAGTAACCTAGTGTGCCTTATTTTCATCATTCAATTCATTTCAATGTTCCATATTTTTTTTATTTCCACGGAATCGGTCATAAATTCGTTCAAGTCATCATAAAATAAATTTATCCTCTATGGAATGTGCCCTTTTAACCTTACCAAGAATTTTTAATTTACAGATGTTTAAGTACAATATTTTATTCATTGCTTTAAGTAGAGCGAACGCACTGGGAAAGGGGACCTCGTCTGGGGCAAGAGAATAATGCAGGCGTGCTCAGCCAAGTTTTGTTTCTTTTTCACCGACAATTGTTGCCATTTCGTTAAGTTTGGCTCGTCCCAAGTCTTGTTGACTCTTTCCTATTCCTAGTCTAACAAATTAGTCTTTCTGAGTTTACCAACTTGAATATTCTTATTTATTTGCTTGATTTACTTCTACATTCTCTTTAAGTTGGAAATTAGCTCGGACGACACTTGCTAAGCATTTTATGCTTTGATTTTTGCATCCTGGTAAGAGTACGCATACTTGTATAGCTCATACTTATGTTTCATATTTCAGTGTTTTCATTCGCGTCAACAAATTTAATTTCTTCCAAATGATTTATTTTATCAGTTGATCGCTCATTTTAGTTTATTCGTGATTTTGGTTTTCTGTTATATTAATGTGGCGCTAAAGAACTGATTTCTGTGATTTTTCACTATTTTACTTATTTTTCTCGTTTTGTCTTTTGCTTCGAACCTATGCATCAAGACGCTGTGTTTCTCACTGTTGGGGCCATGGATTGAGCTGTCACTCCTAGCACTTTTTTTAGCGTTATTATTACCTCCCGGAAAGAACTTATCTGATGCAGAAGCGATTAGTCTACTGTTACATTTTTACAAGTCTTGTGGTAATAGAAGGAAGCATTTGATTTCATTCAAATTCCACATCCGCTAACAACACTCCTTCCAGTCGAGCTTTTGAAAAACGTGAATTATTTCGACAGTTAATTGAGCTGACGAATGTCGCTGACCAGTAAGTGATGCGAGGACATGTACACGACGAAGATGATGTGACTGTCAAACCTGCAGGCTTATAAGCCTTTTTTTCATGCGGTTCGGTTTCCGATTGCATTTTTAGTCGAAATATTTTAACGATTACTTACACCTGCATTAATTCGGTGGGAGACATTGCTTCACATTTCCTAGATTAAGATTTCGTGATTTTTCTTGCAAATTACGAGTCACAAATACCAGCCGAGGCTGCGATGTATTCCTGCGTGAGCGGGCATGTGCGTGTAATAAAGCTGAAGAAAATTGAAGCCAGTAAGAGTGAGGCACTGACTGCATCATGTGAAGCACCGCCTAGCTCTGTATTCAGATTTACGTGCACGTTGAGCGTGAGACATCGCTCATACAGAGTGGCCAGTACGCGTTCTTTGCAGACCGGCCCCTCGAGAATGAATCGTCTGGTGGCCATGTTTACTGCCCAAATTATACAAAATTATAAATACTCTGGGGTGATAACTACATAGACTGGATATCTATTCTGTAAATCATAGACGGTAGCATTCAATCAAAATATCATTTATTCACGTCAATGTAGTGACTGGAAAAACAGAACAGCTCTGATGAATCTCCTGATAGCTTTTGATACAATATGAAAGAACTCTCAGCATCTTCATTAAATAAAGGAATTAGTTTTGTTAGCATGAAGTTTCGATCGGAAACAGAGTGGCTATAAGGCCTGTCTTTTGGGTTCCTATTGCACTGAGTGGCAGATTATTAGCGAGATGATATTTCTCAGATTTATTAAATAGCCACTTGTCATAATTTAGCTAGAAATTCACACAAAATTTGAAATGTTATAATACCTTGTTCCAATTGCAAACACTATTGCACGTGAATTGTGTTTGTGAAACCATTTTCATCGGACTTGCAGGTATTCCAAATTTTTTTTTTCAATGCATCTGAAAAGTTCTCTGTTGACGTGGCCTGGATTCTTCATTACCTAATATTCAACTATTGACATGATAACATGCAAATAATCTAATCTTTAAATGACCCTCNTTCTTTTACGGTTTTTCGCGTAGAACACGCGACAAAATTGCTCACAGTTTTTGAGATATCAGCGAATCATTTTAGATACTTCCAGCGTTAATATCCGTCGTCTGCTCAAATGTTATAATTGACTACCCAGTATCTGTTAAGCCACGTCAGCGACCCTAATTGCACGTAAATGATGACAATCGTCAATATTCTGGAATACTGAATTACAGTATATAGTATGCGGGAGCGTTTAGAAGCATATCAATTAAACGGCTGGAATGCTCAGTCGCTCCAGAATCCAGAGTTTTCAATAATGATTTTTTTTTACCTAATGTAATCATCAGGCTCTCAAGCAGGCTGATAGCCTCTACTGTCTTCCATAGCCTTTAGTAAAAAATTACCCAAAACTCTGAGCACAACGTAGAACAAAGATGCTCTGCTGCCTCTGTGTAAGAATACGCTCCTTCATTTCTGCCAGAGCTCTCGTTCGAGCGGCCTGTGACATGTGCATCCTATTGATAGTCTCCGTCGTCGAGGGGAATCGCGTGCGGTCTCGACGAACCGATGTCAGAACAGCTTGACTGGAGATGCATTATTTCCTACGGCCGACACCGCTATAACTTTGGCTTGGGTTCGCGGCCGCCATTGTTTATCTTCTGTGCTCATGTGCATGCCGCCCTCCACCATATACGTCGTGTCCGGCGAGAACGTCGTGTCCGTCTGTTCCCTGGAGCAAGAACAGAAAATGTTTGTTTGTAAGGGTACTGCTTATTAGCAATAATATGCAAATTACATCACCCGGGAATAAAATCTCTAATTAACGTGCATTTCGCTACAGGTGAACTCGCCAGGATCAAAGGTTTCGAAAATGCGAAAATGCAATGGTTTTAATATCGAAATCCTACATTACCTTCAAAGTTTATAGGAGAATCAATTCGTTCGTTTTTCATTCATTCGTTGGTGAAAATTTGATGTCATAGTAAAACGCTTTCGCAAGCAGTGTAACTGAAATCTTTTGTAAGGATTAGTGTGCAATATTTTAGTATGTGCAGCACCTAATTTAAAAATCGATCTCGTTTCAGATTTCAATGAGAAATCATAATCAATTAAATTAGTTGGTAAGCTTGTATATTTCTTATGATTGCAAAAACATACAATTTGTTTATGCAATTTATCTATCCATAAAGCGATGGTCTTAAAATCCTCATTTATTAATTGAATTAAAACAAACAGTACATCAGTAAAACAGTAAAAGTGCATCGGCACTTCTTTCTATGGGTAAAATTTAATATTTTTCGACGCACTCTGCACAAATTATTTAAAAAGCTGCAAATTATTCGATGTCATTGTAAACAATCTCTACTATGCACGGTGAGACTCCGGTGCATTGCATTTCGCACACTTCCGATGCTACTTTGCACAGAGTATAAAAATTGGGCATGTAGTCGAAAATCTTTACTTCGGTGAATAGAATTGTTTTCTAAAATAAACCAACTAAAATCTACTCATTTGCACTCTTCCAGAAGTACCTGGGCAAATGAATGAAAGGTTTTCTTCATCCATTTTACACAGCCGAGCGTCTTTCCGTTCAATTTCCAAGACGGATGCTTTCAGAAAACTGATAACTTAAGTTTTTTGTCTCAGCAGATAACTGTAATTTCAACGTTCATTGAGACCATTTAGCCACCTTCTTCATGAAATCCAAACATTACTTAACATTACTGTTGGTCAAGAAGTTTTCGAGTTTGATTAAACATTGCGTATTAGGAGAATAATGATTACTGATCATCGAGAATGAACTACTCCCGTACTTGGCCTTTATAGGTCTTTAAAGGCGGTTGGTCTCCTATTCCTTCTATTTTCCTATAGCGAATTAAAACTTATTTTCTGTACAACTACTACTATGATAGCTCGTCTGAGAGCAGGTATACAAGTAAAGCAGCCTCAGCTATGCTCCTGTAGCCGACTGAAAACTTCGCTGCTGTACACCCACCTCCATAGGTCCGAGTTACAATAGCGGTGGAGCAAGGCAAGACCACCAACCCTAAGAAGCGCGGCCGCTATCGAGACCAGCTCCCGATGCGTCGGCGTGCAGCCGCAGACTCTCTTAATCTGAAGAGCACTCTTCCGTAACCGCAACACAATTCCCCCGCAGCCGCTCCATCCATCATGGGGGTCTTTTTCCTTGCACAGGCGGCCATCTTTTCCTTCTTGTATTTTCTTGGGCGGCGTTATTGTTTTGTCGGAGCAATTAGGCCGGCTTTGGGACCTTGCACGAAAATTTATGAGTGGCGAACGCGGCGCAGCACCGGCGCAAGCAAAGGCGGCGGCAAGAACGGAGTTTCGGCGATAAGGAGGAACGAGAAGGGCGCGAGGACGAGCGCGTAGAGCAATCGTTGGGAGATGAAAAATTATTTGCCGTGAAATGCAAACTGACTGTTACTAAGTTCGAACTTATTTTTATAAATTTATTCTAAATTTCTCATTACGAAACACTACGGTTATTCGTGAAGGCATGTAAGTACCGTTTCTAGTTTTTATCCATTGTAGTGTGTTTCTCTTTATCTCGGTGGTGAATATCAATATCGCACAAAAGCGAATTTGCAATATTCATAATATTATCATGCGCAGGCGCGCATTCATCCCCATGAATGGGCTGTCATCGCCCACACGACATCCCTCGGGAAGCTTCAAAACATTTAGTTCTAGATGACCAAGACAGCTCTCCATCAATAACGCCCGCTCTATAAAATAACGCGCGAGCTTCTGTAGAGCAACGCCACCATGACATCTTTGTCGTTAACGAATGGTGGCGTTCATAAACCGTTACAAATGAGCAGTCACGCCGGGAGCTCGCAAGTAATAATTGAGCCCACAGGCCTCCTAAATATTTGTAAACGATTCTTCGGGCTGGAGAGCCGCTGTAAAAATCAACTCACGGAATAGCAGTGGGAGGAAAAGGTTCCGCTGTAGATCAACTGAGGCTTCTTTTTTCTGGATGAATTACTTACTTGCTTAGCTGATTTGTTTGAAAATTATACGAACAGAATATAGAAGTTGCGATTCGTAAGAAAGACTTAATTTTAAGTGTGTGAATGGAAGCTTCAGTGTGGCATATCAGGATCATCAGTGATCTTGGATATAGAAGATGGTTTCAAGATAATATTTTATAATATTTAATTTACATTATAAAATTCAGTAACCTTATGTTCAAAAGACTGAACAACTAATCAAGTAGGGCTCACCGTGAAAAATTGAAATTAAAAATAGTTATTGAAATCATCAGTGCATGCGTACGTAGGGGTCCCTGATATTTAGTGATGTAACATTTTTATTGTAGTTAAAAAAAAGTTCATGAAGGATACCTGTGTTTTTCATATGTATCAATTACACGGTTGATGTAAATCAGAGTAAAATATAAGCTGAAGGCTTTTTGTAAACAACCTGAACAGAATTTTTGAAATCGAATTAAATGAAGATTCATTAAATGAATGTGCATTATTTCTATTACACTTTCGTACAATTGAGCACCGTTTTCCTACTAACTTAATCTGCACACTCATGCATCAATTAAACGGGGAGGTTGATACATGTATTTCAGACCAGAAATAAAGTAATTATCGTTTCAAATTTTGAGCAGTGATGGAAACTTTTACACGCTCTTATACTAGGATAATTGACGAAGTAATTCACCATAATGCCAGTATTTTCAAGCTTACGGCGAAATCGACCAATATCATACTGCAATTAAAACAGTATACAATACTCTTGAAAGAGCTTAGGAAAAATTCCTTATGATGACAGATAAGTACTGCTGAAATAGAGTCTTGTAGAACATATAAAATAAAATTTCTCGAGTGTTTCTCTCTCCGGAAATTGAGAAGCGAGCGGTTTTGGGTCCTCTCTAAAGATAGCTCGTTGCCGCCCTGCTATTGCAGCTAATTTAATTCGTACAAATGAGCGTGGTGGCTGGGGAACAAAACTCTCTTTAATTGCTATAAAAATGTTAAGTCACGAAGTGCGGGCGATCTCAATGGAGGGGCGGAAATAGGGAGCCGGGCAACTGGAGTGTCACTTCCTACCTTCGACCGCCGTCACTCCCAGTCACAATAATTTTAAAAGATACAATGCGTGTTATAAATGAAACATAGGAGTACCGGTACGCTTTATATCGAAATTAAAGCGAGTTCTCCGTTTTTAGAAGCATTATATATTTACCGTGATCAGTCACAAGCGTGTCTGTATTGATTCACCATTAGAGCGCCCCTCTCCTCCCATGACCAGAAGATTTGGTCGCACAAACAGAGTGCGCCAGCTCTTGTTTGCACTTACTTCAGTCGGCCGGAATAATACATCACACCCTTGTGAATTTATTTCAGATCGAAGTACAGAGGGCTTGAAGAGCAGGAAGTGATCACGAATTCTTTGAATGAATCGTTTCTTAGCCATGTTGTACCATTTCGCGGGTAAAATCCAAATGCTAAATGGTCAAATCGAAACATACAAAGTAATTCATTTTTTATGCTGCTTAGGTAAAAAAAATTATATAACTAGTTAGGTAATGTACGTACGGTTTTATTCAAATTTATAGCAATAATATTTTCTTAAATTTGTTGAGGAACATGACTATAATTAAAATGGCGCTGCACATCCACTTACTTGTGGTACCTTCATTTAGTAAGTTTTAACTATTAATGTAACTGTTGAATAGAGTAATAGTGGTAAAAGAAAAAATCCTGGCATCTTAACGAAACACTAGGTCCTTATGGCTAAATTTTAATGTTGCCTGCATGAGGGGATTCCAGTAGTCTCTTTTAATGATAATCTTATCCTTCTGACCTTTCCTTTTGGCGTGTTTACGGTATCTATAATACTGTAGAATCATATTTTACAAAATTCGCTCTGAAAGCCATAGAATTAAAAACGAAGTGATGAAAATATCCGCTTAAAAATTCATACACGTAAGTGCTTGCTTTATGAATGTCACTTCAGGGGCTGATGGCCATGAGTGATATTTACCGATGGTATTTACGTTTCGAAAATGCCTCTTTCCGAGAACACTTAGCTAACACCATATTTTGGTCGTTTTGCATGCACACGTTACACTTCAGGACTATCAGGTATAATTCAATGACTCAATGTCTTCTACTGAATGGACCATAAAATTTACATATAAAAATTTTCAATGTAACAAGAAACGTTAGAGAACGAACTTGGTAAGAAAATTAAAAATATAATGTAGAACGAAATGTAATTCTTGAGTATCAACGTAAGCTGTTAAGGGGCATAGGATAGCCAATAGGGTTCTGTTAGTAAGGCATGTCTATCATATGCTCTAGAGATAGGCGTCCCCAACGGCGCACTGTTAGGTTACCGCAGCTGCGACAGACTTTCGAGACTTCTATCGTTCATGCCGACGTCCCTTTTTTCAATTACACGTCTTCCTCGTTATTTTTCACTATTTTTTCTTCCTCTTCATTCCTTACTTGTTTCTGTGCGCAGGGAATCCAGTGTTGCAACACATCTTGTGCATAGATCTCTGTAGTTCGTACTAAAGGGTTCCAATTTCCGCTCTCTTTAGATCACATCTGATGTGGATAGGGAGCTATAAGCTGAATAGTAATTTAATCTATGCTTCAAAGTGGTGCACATTTGTTCTTCCCAAAACCTACAAACGCTTAACGACAGAACTACAAGACAGACACATTCTCAACTTCGTCCAAGAAGTAAAAAATACTTGCCTGCCGGCTGACGCGTTCGAATGCGCTAAGAGAGCATGCAAATCATATATGACTCACTAATCTGTGTCATACGTGAGTCACAAAATCAATCCACAAATGCCTGCTTTTAATATGTAACAATAAACGTCTTTGAGCTATGAAACAGTATGATATGCTCATGCATACGAGTTTCAAACGTGATCTATCTACCAAAATTCTACGGAATTTCATGGGATTTTATGACAGCCCAAGACTTCTACATATGTTGCTATCGCAAGAAAATTTTAAACGAAGCCAAAGAATACTTTGAAGTGGGTAAAGAACGTATATCCAATATTCATAATCTTCAAACTTAATATCTATAATCCTAGGAATTTTCTCCCCGTAACAGTATAACACATACAAATATCACAACCCAACGCACTTTCATAACCCTGGGGTATTTTATGTGAAAGTTTGTCTCACTCCTACCACAAATAAAA
Source organism: Orchestia grillus (assembly GCA_014899125.1). Taxonomy (NCBI): domain Eukaryota; kingdom Metazoa; phylum Arthropoda; class Malacostraca; order Amphipoda; family Talitridae; genus Orchestia; species Orchestia grillus. The sequence goes on along the minus strand of VOMN01076896.1, from coordinate 16,762 downwards.
CCGTCCACTTCTTAGACATTTCATCGGATTGAATAGATTACTTCTGAGTTTAGTATATAAGTGTTACTCATTGAAAAAAAGATTGGATCATGTGCTTATTGTGTTTTTCAATAATAAATTAGATTTTTATGAAAATGTATGTTTTTGTATTTTTTTCAAAATAATTATGCTCCCTTATTTTCACGCTAAAATGATGGGGGCGATCTTTTAAGAGGCTTTTTAATACAATAAAACAATGAAAACCAATTTGGATAAACGGTAAAAAAATACATGCTATTATTAATTTCTTAGTTTTCTAGAATTCCTGCAATAAATTTAAAACTTTCAGAATTCAAAAATAGGCTGTTACCGTGTTTGAATATTGACATTCAACATCGAATGAGTTAAGTTTAACTATTTTAGGCTGAAAACTCTCTGAGGAACTTTACTTCGGAGCCAAAGAATACGATTTTTTAGTGTTGACGAATAAATGGAAAAAAATCATTTTTATAGAGTTCCACATGAATTAACTATTTAATATGTATTTTATCTACTATCAAGTCAATTTAGATCGGTACTCACCAAGTATTGTGACAGCTATACGCCTCATGGAATGGGTCATGAAGGTGAAAAACTCGAACTCTTTGCAAAATGCTTACATTGCAGAAGTTGAAAGCGTGCTATTGCTGTCTATAATGGCGATACACCAGGGACATCTCATTCTCCTTTCGAACATTATCCTCATGCTCATTGACCTGAGCTTACAAGTTCCTTTCAGACTTCAGCCTGGCCCGGGATCGGGCACTGAGCTGCGCTGATGGGAGCGTAAGCCCTATTGCACATTCCGTGGGCCCATGTGCCGTGCGGCAGCCACAGCGCTAGTAAAAAACATTTTAAATTGAGTTCCTAATATAATAAAGCATTGTTTGCAGGTAACTCACGCTTAACTCAACCATAGTAATGTTTTTTTTTTTTAATTATAGCGCCGTCAGTTTTCCTAGTGAGTTTTCAAACGCACGTATGGTAAAAAAATGCTTATCAAACGACGTCCTGTAATAAAAATAAGAATTTCAAACATTTCAACAAAGTTATTATTTAATTTAACAGATAATTAGAAAAAATATTAATAAAAGCCAATAAAAATTGGGAATAACTCATAGTTTCCGTACCAAACGCTCTCAAACTAAACATGATCTGTTGTTCCTGGGTCAACACTCTGTATTGAACTGAGCTGACGAGAAAAGAGTGTCGCACTCACATACGAGAAGAATTTTGTGAGTGTGAGAAAGAGAAGAGATATTGAGGTCCAATATAATCATGCAACGATATGTATCTGTTTAATGCCATTCCATGAAGGTGGCCGGAGTTAGTCATAAAAAATTCAATCAAATTCTCCTTTCACAACTCGTGCGTCCCACTGGCATAATAAGCTTTTGCTCATTTCGTGTGAACTCCTATTGATTTCTAAAGCTTAGTGTGAGCCAAGGCAACAATTTTCACCGGAATATCGTGAAATAAACTTAGCTGTGCCCCATGAGACAGTTGTCTCTGAAGATCACTGGCATTTTTGAGCCATTCGATACAATTGCCGCCCGTTCGTTACCCCTACGGCTCCTGGAGTTTGAAAATTTTCTCTTTAGGGCTAACCTAGAACTTCTTGTCCGAGCATGTAGGGGAAAATTTGTTAGCGATACGGAAGTTTATCTCAAATATTCTTTACCAGCAACCGTATTTTGCTTCACGCAGGAGGTAATTGGTGTTTACGTCGTATCATGTCGGTTATGCGTAACAGTATTCAAAATTAAGTCGTATTTATTATTATAGTAGGCCGTTATTGTAATGGTTGTCAAGAATATATTTTAAATAAAAGTTTACTTGCAGAAACTTTTTCCCCATGTTTAACATACATTGAACCCAAGTTGAGAATCAGTAGCCTTGTAATAATTAGCTACCTGATATTTTCCGTGCACTAAAGTTCCATAGGGCAACTAATTATACAGTATACTATAAAGTAACTAATTTATTCAGTCCTTGACATCAAAGATCCTTAAAAATTTCTGATGCTATTTGAGCATCTCACGACAGTGAAATTATTTTGATAGAAGTTGTTAATTTGATGCAGTTACTTGTATGAAATATCATAACACTATTTTCCTAAAGTAAAACATTTGTGGGAGCCAATTCATTTTCAGCTTTCATCGTTTTCAGTGGATGACTTTTGAAGATAGAATATTGATACCTAAAGGTTCATTTCGATTGACCGATAACATAAAAGAGAAAGTCTGCATAGAGACAATGGCCACACCTGCCACCAATTTTCAGGTTCTAAATTCGACAGAAGAATATTAACGCAAGTGGCACGACGCGTGCCACGAATAAAATCTGCCTGCCGCACTTCAGCTGGTGAGAGCAGCCAAGTTTTCTCGTCGCAGAAGTCATTATTCATTTTACAGCCGCTGACACTCTCAATGCCCCGATAGCTTAATATTCATGATGCCCGTCACGGGATTCATAAGGCGCAATTACATTTACAAGTGACGACGTAGGAGTGATCTAGCCGGAGTGTGAGGAGAGCGACGCGTGTCTCCCTCAGGACGGGGAGACTCACAACACAACTTTCCGGATGTGTGGAGCTGGGATAACACGTGGAGACTTGCTCTCTGTTCTCCTCTACTCGTATATGTAAGTTTTGATCAACGGTTCCACGAAGCCTTCAAGTATTCCTACCTTTTCTCCCATTCTAATTGCTGTTGATTCTAATACTAATGTAATTAGTGCTAGTATCATACTAATGAGCTGTTTTGGGAAGTGTTATTACTTGATGTTAGTTTCAGTGGAATAAACGTGAGTAATTATTAGTGTTTATATTTATGTACTTATAAAACTTTCCTGTTTTTGATTGCTTGTACGTGAAAATACCAGTTTACATGTAATTTAAATACTGAAAATACACGTGTAGACCGTGATATACGTTCCGAAATATGATAGATAGTTGCCTTCGAAGTACCAAATCGTATCCTGGATTCTTCTTCACAAAAAATCAAGCTTGGATCAACAGTAATATGGATAACAGAAGTTTGAATATCATATATTCGAAAGTGTTCGCATCATTCGGATTTGAAAAGTTTGAAAGTAACTCTAGAAAAACGACACAAATGAACAAGCAGCCTAGAATTGCTGGGTATAAAAGAGTCAAAAAATGAATGCTTCTTAAATTAGACTACGAAGTATTGGTTTCCAAATTTACAGAAAAAATTAGTCTGCACTTGGTCCGTTGATTCAATTTTTTAATATACATTTCAGGCTTTCTTATTAATAAAACCATTCTGTTTCTTTTCTCGTGTCATATTTCTTCATTTCTATCGCACTCTTTTTCGATACCGGCCGCTAACGTTCAGTTTAGGTTGAGCTTTTAACAGCTCCTGTCTGCGTTTTTGTCGGTTTGCGAGCTGCCTCTTGTGGGTCCCTCCTGTCCATTTCACAGCCCTTCAGCCGATTCCATTGTATGAGATCCGAATCATCTTGACAGCTTTCTCTGTATACTTCATCAACTTCTGCTGAAGTGGTATACGGCAGTACTCTGAATACGGGCAAGAGCTAGGAATTCCTTTGTGTTACTAATTTTATTCTGCTTATATATTTAAAAGCGTTATAAAAGAAGGGTGGCAGAAACGGAAGAACAAGTGTAAGTATAAGCGTATTGCTTGGAAATACTTACTTACTTGCTTATTTATACATAGATTTATATTAAAAATGAATCTACACAGATTCTAAAGATTTTCTTTACAGATCTATATAGAAGAAGTTAAGATTGATGCAAGTATTTGACTACCCGTGACCGTCTGGCCCATTTCAATCGACAGTTTTTTTTCTATTCTTCCTCTTTTTTTATCTATTTTATTTTTCGTGAGCAGATTTCTAATTTTTCACATCTGAACGGTACGAGCGATTTCAAAGATTCGTGAGTTCACACCGCCAAAGCTCTGTTCATGTGACAACTGGTATCTACGATACGCTTTATCCTAACATGTTTATTGTTATCAAGAAAATAATTCTTCTATTAAAGATTTTTCTTCTTTATATTTTGTCAAGAAATTTAGTGCTTTGATATCCTGGGTTTCTACAATTTGAAGCAAATCCCATTTGCTCTAATTATTCCGACACAATGCAGAATTATTATCTTCATTCGTACTTCGTAAAGAATGGCTGAGTGAAGAATGGTATAGAGTAATCTCATGTTTCAAATAATTTTTTTTCTGCTTAGCCATACCATCCAGAACCCCAGTAGGCATCAACATGAGTATTTAATGATCATAGGAAGAAGTCGTCACGGTCCATCAAGGTAGGTATCGGTTAATTTTGTTTTGATTATTTATGCCATGAAAGGACTCTAAAATTATCTTAGAGTATTGGTCTTTAACTCTGCGTAAAATGCTTGCATTTCAGAAGTTAAAAGAATTCTATTGCTGTCCAGAATTCTGGTACACCAGGGACATCTCATTCTTCTTCCGAACATTATCCTCATGTTCATTGACCCAAGTTGACAAGTTCCTACCAGCTACTAGTTCCTAAAATGGAAGCATTTTCAGTAGTGTCAAAAAACAATACAGTTATATATTTATATATATTATGGATATTCTGCCAATAAAAATTACATGAGACGAGTAGATCTTATTTAACCTAAAACAGGTAAATATTGGTTCAAATTTAAAATTCGAGTTTACAATTGAATGGAAATTTCTTCGTCATCTTTTAATGCAGATGACTAACAGATCAATAGATAAAAATTTCATCATTTTTATGAGTAAATGAAGCTGTGCGTACAGTATGCACTCGTATTTCCAAAGTTGAATGCGTAACTTTAAGAATTTTCTAGATATTTTCCCGCGTTGCACTGAAATCGAGTTCTACCTTTTATGGTGAAATGATTTAGTCATCCACTGAGGTGTGCACTTATTTTTTCTACAATTAGGCATCAAAGGAGTCAAATATGATTTATACAAGATAAACGTGCTTTTTTATACAAAAAACACAAATCTTACAACAGTAAATTCGAGCACGTATCTACGGAAACGTGAAAAAATGTCCAGACTCTTCATTCATCTTTGGTGTCTTTTACCTCAAGATCCAGCCCGGAGAGGGCCTGATCGAGTGTCGGACTAGTTAATTGTCTTGAGTTTAACGAAGCAGGGCAGGATATCTCAAGCAACAAGCCCAAGCTCTCGCTGACAAGTCAGATGGGGAATACTGAGGGCTCGCATGAGCATCGAACGATGCGAGTGTGACCATAAAAGTGAACGGCATAAATTTATGCCTCCATACTGCTAGCTGAGCCAACAGAAAGTCTCGTACTGTTCCTTGCATCCACAAACAAGTATTGTTTTCTTGGTAACTGCCGCTGTTGTTCATGTACGTTTCTTCTCAAAATTTTCAGGAAACAAAGATAAGTTTTGTGTCAGGTACAACCACGGAAAATCTATTTGCCTCAGACTTTATAAAGCCAACGAAGCATAAACCCGTCTGAACATTACTTCAAACGAATTCGATAAATTTCAAAATCGTTAACTTTACTTGTTTTCCTCTAATGTTTCTTCATCATGAGCAGCTGTTTCTTCCTTTCAGCGACGAACGGACGTCAAACCACAAGAAGCGGCGTGAGTTGGGGAAGCTGCTGAGGAAGGAGCGATGGGGAAACCGATAACCTCAGGCCGATTAGTAGGCGATGAGAGGCACAAGGGGAGCAAAAAGGAAGTCACAGCCATTAACACTCGTGAGCTGGGGAAGAAAGACTAAAGAAACGACCAGCGTGGGCAGAGCTGAAACAAAATTGCCGTTCGCTGTTGTTGAACTTCCTCGCGTGAAAAGACTAATTATGAGTACATTTGTACACGTATTACTGAAGCGTGCATGACGGTAATGAAGAAGTTAGGTCAGTTTATTCTCGTCTCCGTTTGCCAACAATGGAAACTAGCTTGAACGTTGGCTACACGAACACGAGATCAATGCGCTACTGTTTGTACGTAAGTGAAGGTCAAATAGTTCATTCATTCTATCTCTCGTGCACTGCCAATCCCAAAATAAGTAATATTTCTGAGTCATTCATCCATCAAGATTCATTTTGCGCCTCATTAAATTACCGGTCAGGGAACACGTCAAGGCCTTGCCAAGACTGATGCTCGCTCGCAGCACTGCGCTGCTCCGAATGAACTCATTACGTTGACCGTCGTCTGCCTCTAATACCTCATTAGCGGCCGCATGCAGTAGAGAACCATTTGCCTGCACCCTCATTAGCTGCACCATACCGTCAGTGATTTGATAAAGATTGCGAGCACGCACATGGACATACTGTTTTGGTCCAAATCACTTGTTGCATCTAGTTCGTAGATGACTAAATGTGACTTATTGTTAGTGACAGAATTTTTTGATGACTAGTGTGCGCATTATGGCTCGGAAAAGGGCATCTATTCATCACGTTATGTGCCTACTCTTCGCCATCTCTCATTAGACTTCATGCATCCATTTGTGGAGGCATTGGCACCCACGTTTAATACTTTTCTTTGAAATACCGTTTCTCACTTCAAAAGTCATAATTTATGCAATGATACATAAAATCAGGTGGTATCTCTCAGCCGTTTAACAAAATCACTAATTCAACCATTTAAAAGGGTGTTCAGTGAGTCGCTGCACACTTTTCTACTCTGAGTTATATTTCTAATGTCTCCCGACCCCAACTGAGTGTGAACCAATTGATTGCCTTTAGTGGTCGTCTTACATTCTTTTTTAGTAAGTGATGAATAACTATGCATACCCGGTACGGAAGTGGTTCAGCATTCACACAAATCAAATTCGCCAAGCATTGTACAAACACTAATGAATATTTTCCAAAATTTCAAAAGGCTCACTATTGTTAATTATAATAAATTCGAACACCTATTTTCTTTGAGAATTTTCGCCTATTATTATCCATATAATTACCACGACACAGAAACAATTTGCTCACCATTAATGACCTCAATACTTGTAATCGTAAAGTCTGATTTTGTGGCTATCTTACGGCATCTATTTCTTCAATAATGCCAGGACTAAGAAGGCTCCATGCTCAGGCAGAGTGTTCACTTGGGGCTGCCCAAGCGTCACTTTCACATGCAGGGCACTACAATTAGGCGGTCATTAGTCAATTTGTGTATAATTAAGCTGGTAAATCTCTGGTGTCAGATCCATTAACGGCCTGGTATTTTTCTGTGAGTAATGTGTCCTTGATTATAGTGCCAGCCTGTAACTTTTGATGTTTTATTGCATCTCGACCTGGCCTAAGATATTTCGCGCCTCTACCGATTCGGGCGAACTAAGAAGTTACTGCCAAGGGAATGTCAGCTCAAAACGAGTTCAAATGAAGGCCTTTCCATGCAGCGAAGAGCGCAAATGAATATGTAGAGTCCCCCAGTAGTGGCTTACAGTTCTGTACAGTAAATATACTTTTTCTCATGGACATAGAATTTAACTCGAGAATTCAATGTAGTCTTAAATATCTTCGTGTAACAACACGAGCTCCTTTAATCGGTGCGATAAATGTCTAGTGAGTAATATTACGGATTTCTCTCCCTTAATACTAATGGCGTTCGTGCCATAATTAGAATAATGCGAGCACATACATTTAACCGAAGCAAGAGTACGAAATGAACAGTCCATAGCACTTCCTCGGCTGCCACGGCATTTCACGCCGCACAAAAGACCATTAATGCACAGCCGATGGCGGTGGCAGACCTAGCGTTGTGTCATAGCTGAGCTATGCAGAAATAGTGAAAATCTACTTCAGCAAGACCCCGTACGTCAAGTTGGAAGCAACGATATAAATATTCCTTTGGGCATTACCAAATGTTATTTCTCAATGCAAAATTGAAGCTCTGGTGGAAGGTCGGGCTCTAAAGGCCATGTTAAAAAAGTGTGATGTTCATTTTGGCATCAGGAAATATTCAGTAAGTCATAGACCGACTGTCGAGAGGCTTTGAGGGAGGCGTGCGTAGTAACCTATGAAGGAGAGCTCACTTCGCATGCACAGGAGCGTTCTAGGCAGGCGCATAGCAGAGATTTGACAGGAACTTCTAGGGCCTTCATGTGTTTGGCACGGTGCGTGAGAGGTATTCTCTAGGTCTCATAAGAGCGCCACAGCTCTCATTAGACAGACGTAAATGAAGTCTCTCGAGACCTGTCGACCATGCGGTGCTCCAACAGCATTTTAGTAGCGTCGACCGTGTGGAGTTGCTACTTAATTCATTTAAGCTTCTAAGCAAAACCAATTTGTCCGCGCTTACTTTACCTGTTTTTTGAGATACAACAAAAAGTAAATCGTTTTTGTTGAATTTATAGTTTTGTTGAATATGAAATACTTGTAGCTGTTGTAGGATTGGAAAAAAACATTTGCAACCTTATTATCGAGTTCAAAGCAGTGCATGAGCGAAGAGTGACACTTGTCTACTCACTTAAAAGTGATGAGCCGTCTTCCATCTTTATACAAACTAGAGCCATATTTCATGTACCATGCATTTCTGTGGCAACATCACGAAGAAATGTCTTGTAGCTTATTCTTCTTAAAATATGACGGTTGAAGATGGATTTTATCACTAGCCTGTTCGCTGAGTCATATAACCTTAACGTTCACACATTTGAACTTAAATTTTGTCGTACTCCGTCATCTTTTATTTTTTCTACCAATACACGAGGTGGTAAAGAATAAATAGGGTTTCCGCCCTCGCCTGTGACTCGGAGAGTCGCTCATCCTATGGGACCAAATACAGGGAATATATTTTCACGGTAAACACGGCACGAGCAGAGCGAACGGCTCAAATGGCTGCGTTTTCGATGGCATAAATTAGGTAGAATAAGCAAAGAACTGAGATCGATGTGACGCCCACAATATCGAGTAAAACATGCAAGAGCTGCTCCGTCGCTGGGGTGCGATTTGCATGCGACTAATTATTGCCGCACTAAATGTTAAGCAAACCATAGTAGCTCACACAGGAAGCTCACAAAAAAGATATCACTACGTAAAACCGGCAGTGGAGAAAAGAAACGCACATGAATGCGTGAAAAATAAAGTGTAAATTATAAATTTTACTAGTAAAATGTCCAACTTATCTATTATTCACGAATAATATCCTCAGCGAAGCGATGATGACGTCTTAGTGGGTGTCAATGGAATAAAATATAATTACATACACATATATATGTATTACGAGTCGAAGCTCTCGAACTTGAATGATGTATGATACACGTGTACACCAGTTAGCTCAGTAAAAAGAAATTGACTTAGTTTTTAGAAATACCAAGTTTGGTCGAATAGAAGTTGGTTTAACCCTCCGTATTCGATCATCAATGATGAAAGCATTTTTGAACAAAAACTAATTGGATCGAGGAGAAAAGGAAAAACTACTTCCCATTTCACAATATGTAGAGGGACTTGATGACTACAAAGGAAGAAAAAAGTATTGTTACATTACTTTTCTAACATCGTCTATAATTCCGAATTTAAAAGAAAAGCCGAACGTATTCAAGTGTTCAGCGACTTTTGAATATTCGACTAACACACCAGTTGTTCTGATGGTCTTCGAGTTATTTTGAGTATCATGGATTAAATTGAGCTGGATAAATTTTATATTCCATGAGTCTACCTCAAAACAAAAAGTACTCGCCTAAAGCTGAATCTTGTACAGAGTGCGAGCACTGAAAGATCAATTGAGCCTCTACCTTACAAGTGTTAGGTAAATTTAAACCTGCCATTTAGAATTTAAAGCGATGATTATAATGACAACAACGTTATTTATGTTAAGCCACGCCACTTCCACGCCGTATGTAAAAAATTTACCCGCTGCTACTGAACCACAATAGGATGAAATTAGGGTCATTATTATATGTTCAGAAGTGAGCAAATTTTTAATTAAAGTTTTGTTTGCGTGAAAGTAGCAGAGATCATAAGCCTATTGTGAAGCTCTAAGAGGTGTACTCCTAATTGAGATGCGATAATAAATCAATTTTTTCGGTGTCGGGGCTAAAAATTGTAATTGTATCAAAATGTGTGCGTGATGTGGGAGGTACTTTTAAAAAATTAGTTGTGTAGAAAAGTCGAGTTAAAATAACAAAGAAGAAGATTTCGAAAGAATATGTTTTATTGTGGCAAAATTCACTCTATTTCTGCTGTAAAATTACTTATTGAGCCACTGCAACATGCAGATTATGCAAAACAACGGAAGGGCAGACCTTGAGTGGAAAATAACCACAATCTTATTATCGATCCAGCGGCGACATGAGTTATTTTAGCTTATGCAGATGCAAACCCATTAATTGAAATAATAGGTATTTGTATCAGACCATAGGCAATTTTCTTGATAACCAATAATCAGGAGCAATTAAACTTGATATGTGATACGAAAATTTGCCTTTCTTGTGAGTCGGACCCACTTCTATAAAAACTTGAGGTTCGGAGTAGAATTCATCGGCTAAGAGATGGCCCAGCTGCTCAGTGCAACTGTAAACATCTCCGGCTGCCTGTCGTCCAGTCATACGTACGATCTCATTGAATTACTGAACTAAAACGGCACGTAACTATTACGACTCAGACCCCATCAGAGGTCGACGTACAAAGCATGCATGAACCATGAAACATTGAAGACAGCATAAGAAATTATCAGTGCTGAAAGAATAGTCATTATTTGTACTACTTTCACTGTTTGAATACGAAGTGTGAGACAAATACCAACACGGTTATTCGTTTATTTAGTTACAAGGTATAAGAAGGGGACAGGTGGCCCCTGCGGTGATGTAAACAAATCAAGAGAAGCTTTTGTTGTGTTTGCAAACACTCGAGGCTGCCAAGATCCGATCGCAGGAGTTATAACGACCAGCTAGCGTCTGTGAGCGTTCGTTTGAGACAGCCGCGACGCGCCGCGCATGCCCAGGCTGTAGAGCGTGTGATGCGCGCTAACATGATTCAGCAATGACCACATCCAACGGGCTTTTGGTTCTTTACTTCTGTGTGTGTTGGCAGGCACGTTGCAGCGAATCATACGAAGATTTTGCTAATTTAAACAACAAACGCATACTTAACAGTTAACGTTTCATTCGAGCCAAAGGTTAAATGAAACATAAATATCACAATTATACATCAAAGTTAAGTCGAAGGTAAGCAGGCCTTTCTTTTGACAACCTCATGGGTCTTTCCCAGGAAAGTTTCGCTGATAACTATGGCGCAACAGCGTTCGCACAAACTTAAAGAGAACAATGGCAAAGTTATGCACTTTTTCTGCATGGTTGGGATAAGTGGTCCGGCTAATCAGTAATGGAAGTGCCAGTCTCAATGTAGCATAGATTGCAAAGAGAGCACCCCTGAGGATTGGGTCAATTAGTTTAATGGACGAGGACTTTATTAAGATAGACTTCATGACCATAATTGAAGCTAAAGCTTGCGACCTGCTGCACAACCGGTTTGAAATGAGCGGCCTGCTCGTGCACTGGAAAATACCCAACAAGAACCGCGAGCCAGCATTAGCAAACACTGATGAGCTCAGAACTCACAATTGAAAAGAGCTTTAATGATCGTATCAACAAAAGCAGGCTTTATATCTGCCGACAATTATGATCAACCGCTTTCTATACCAGAGCTTTTTACATTGATAACAACTCTAGTGCTACGCAGTTCAAGTGAATCGTATGTACGTAGTGCATTACAAAACGTAAATCAATTCCTACGCCGTGTGGAACTGGTGTCGACTTTCGGAAACTTTCATAGGACATGAATTGGACGCAAATATTGGGGCCGTGGCTTGCATGCCGTATTTTCGTCGTGAATGGGAAAAACAAACCATTTGTCGTGGAGGGCAACGCCGATGCTGGGCGACTAACATTTCGAGGCTCTCTAACCCCTGAAGAATTGAACTTAATTCGAAAATTAGTCGAAAACATTCCATGGGAACAGCTGTGCGACATGTTTCCACAACAGCATGAAGCAAATGATGAGGCGACAAAATTGTCGTCAATGAAATTTCATTATTTCGAAACAGGACGTAACATTTTTGATTTGCTATGAAAATTTATTTATTCGACCAATTGGCAATACTTATGTTTGGTATCATGTCAGTAATTATGAGCACAAAAAGAAGTAAATTCACTCACAAAATATTTGAAGAATCATAATCGGCGTGATATTTTCGAAAATGTTATTTACGAAATATTTCAACACCGTTTTCTTTTAAGCAAGTTTACGAAAAGTCGAATTTCACATGCGCAAATTAAAAATACATATGATGTTTGTGTGTGGGACGTATGTCATACATGTACGCTATAAATACTCCCGTTGAATTGTGCTGGGTGTGAATGATTTCATTTCAAGCTTGGACAGTATCTCAAACAAAGGTTCGTTCCCGTCGGCATCCAACTAAGCTCATTGGAATTCCGTCTCGTCAAGACTAACCTGGAGAGCTTTCATTGCTCGGAGCATGTCCGACAACGCTTTGACGACCTCAAGACAAACCCGAATCCCTTCAACATCTTGAGATTATCTGAATGCCGTGGTTCTGCTAGGCGCTCGATAACGCCAGTAAGGGGAGTTAATTAACTTCTTGTGGGTGCATGCATGATGTCAGACAGTCCTTCATTATAGAGAACGATGGCCATTTCAGTTTCGGGGCCAAAGATCCAAGATGAGAGAGCCCTCGGATGAGCTCAACGCCAGGTGAAGTACAGCATTGCCTAAATTGCGTCGTGTCACCTACAGTGTTAGTGCTGACAACCGTAATTGCGGTTCACAGGCTTTAGTCTGGCGCGGTGATGGTACAAAGCCGAGCTGTCGTACCTAATCGGAAAGCCATAAGCTAAGATTGTGTGCTCTATTCATATTAAAAAACTATTAGCACTCTTGTTCAAATTCGACGGTCGAGTGTGAGAGTATAGGGAAGTTAAATTATTTTCTGTGATTCTTCATGTTAATTCAACGAAAGAAAACTTTGCAATTCGTGATTCAAACAGAGAGTCAGCAATTCATTGAACAATCAATTCAGAAAAAAGAATGTTACAAATATGGCACCTCCCGGCGAGAGAATTGCTTCCTCAAATATACTTAGTAGTACTGATGACATGTGCTGAAAATTTGAATGAAGTTTTTGATCATTCATTTTATTATTTACAATATTGTTAGGAATTCTCGTACTGCAATTCGGTTAAAGTTTCCGGTAATTTTTTTTAATCTCAACTCATACACCAATTGATGAAATATTCATACTGCGCCAAAGCTCCTCATTTTTAGTTCCAGGAATTCATACTTCCATAATGCAAAGTTTTTCAAACGTTCGTAGAAACATAAAAAAATCACAAAACTCCATTTTCAGAGAGCTACATCAAATGTAAAAATTACATTGAGAAAATTATGCAAAAATATTAAATGAAATTATATTTTGCATCATAGAAAAACATTTTATAGATATTTATTCCATAGTCTATGAGGAGTTGGTATTATTATTTTGTTGCCGAGTATTATTAAATCTGCCATAAAGAGAGTAACAAGGCAAGTCCGAACAAAGAACGATACGAGGAGTAAAAAGTGTGATCATTGACATTCACCAGTTAATGGGACAATGAACAAAACAAAGAAGCTCCAGATTCAGTTAAGACACAAAATTACAGACTTCCTTAAGTCATTTAATAGTTAAGGCTCTATTTATAAACGCATAACTGGCCTAAGTCCATGGCATAATCTCTTACACACGATTACAAAGTTAGGCACACATTATGCGTTGAGAACTGTACGGCCTGGGTCAGGAAAGAAGCCAAAATTGTCACCAAGAACTTCAAGAAAATTGTATAACGGAGTTAACGCGACCCCAAGAGTTTAGCAGTAAGACATGTTAAAAAACTTGGGAGCCGAGGTTGTCGCCCTAAGTCCCCACACATATTGTTTTGGTTGTTTAAATGGTGATGCAGTCAACGGAAATTGACCACGAAGGACTCTTCTTCACAAATCTTGTGTGACCGCTGATCGCTCAAGTTTTAGCGAAGCTTCTCATAATAAAGGAATTGCTCGCCGAAACGTGCACATTGGAGTGATCAAACGCAAGTGAAGTTTTTTGAACAAATATCGCTTAAAATGTTAGGCCACAGAACAGGCAGGAGTGAACATGTCTGCATCACAGCAAACACTTACAGCGTAATTTTTAAAGAGCGCCACACCTCACAGGACCAAGTCTACGTGAATAGCTTTAGAAGAGAGCTCCGAGTCTGAATATTGAGGCGCCGCGCTCCAAGCGCTGGAACTTAGCTCATTTAATCTCCCCAGAATACTTGTCACCTGCACATGCGACACGAGGGCAATGGACAGTTTCCACATTTAGTAACTTTATGGAACATGAGCCAAATAACGGGTACGTGAAGAGTGTTGTTATTGAATATAGAATAGGCTTGCGTGAGAATATTTTAGCTTTTCTTCATGATATTGAAAATCTTCCATGCGGAGGCAGATAGGGAAACGATATAGAAGCAGAAAGTTTTTTTGAAATTTCCATCTCAGAATTCCTAAAATATAGTGCCAGTTAACAACAAGTTCAATAAGCCCAATGCACTTGAGCTTGTTAAAATACATTGTACTGCAAGTTATGGGATCAATGTTTTAAAATAATTAGTATGATTTAGAGGAACGTATAAAGATGCAAATAAACTCAAACTTTTAGCTTATAGACTTGAATGATCGCCGACCAATATTCGTAAAACCCTATGCAAGACTGGTTAAATCTTAGACGATGATAGTGATACTGGCTATTTGAGATGGTCGCAACTACACACAAAGCGTCTCTGTTATTTGAAAATGAGCATCGCTTATTAAATAGGATTGGAGACGAACATTTTTCATTGTACAGTAAATTTTTGTAGCTTCTCGCTACAAGAACAGTTCACGTGGGCAAATATTTATCTTGTGTCTCTAATGATAAAAAATGAAAAGTAATGAAAAATTGAAAATAGAATAACTAATCTTAGCAATATCAATGCCGTGTTAATAGCACACAGCAATGTAGATATGTAAGTATAAAGTGAAATAGAGTTTGAATAACAAACAATTTCACCTCAACAGGATTAGTAAAGAAATGTTTTTGAGCCGATGGTTGAATTATAGTAGTGAACGACGTACGAATATACCATGCCAATGTATCTCCTAGTATTCAATGCAACCACCTAACTCACAAATTACAGCATTGACCTTATGTTCAAATTCAATACAAGCAGCACGTAGCTGCTCTTCTGTAACTAAAATTATTACTTCCGAAGTTTCGTTGTTTCCAAAAGCCACAATGCTAAAGTATAAAATAAAAATCAGTTACAGGCTTGCAGGTTTACAGTTTGAAGAATAGTGAAAGCGGCATCTGTAGCGGTTGATTAGGATTGTTTTGGATGCAAGACTCAGATTTTTATTCAGTTATCTATTTTTGTTATTCTAACTTCCACTAGTAACTCTTTGTTGGAATTTAAAATATTTGATAAAATCTTTCCAAAAATAAATAGTAGTGCTCAATTATAATTACTTCCTGTGGCTGGAATGATCAACAGTTGCTCAAGCATTTCAGAGCATTTCCTGACTGCCGAGACTCTCGTTCGAGTCTTGGCAGATGTAAGCTCCCTTAGCAAATATAAGGCATGGCCGAGGAGAAATATATAAATAGTTTTACATTGATCGAAAGACTGAATACGAAGTTGTCTATTTTGAGGCAAAGTATGTGCTATTTGGGGGGAGGGGGGAAATGATCGAAAATCGACTATGCAAATTTTAACATAAGAAATTATGACACGCCTTCTCCAATTAACTCTTTTGCAGAGAGTTCTTTCAAAACGTTAGTCCTAGCATTCCTAAAATTTGACGTCATCTAGAACTCGACATCCCGATGTTAATTATATTACTTAATAATTACGATGCACATTAGCTTCCCGAAACATAATCAAATGTTTCTTGGCATAAATATGAAAGCTATTTATTACCTGCGAACAATCTAATGCCTTAGCGTGTTGAATACAACTATTGCATGGTTTGTGAAATTTTATTAGAAAAATATAACTTTTTATGTGCTGAAAATGAAATTTACGAGTCCATCGTTTGATACGCTATGCCATATGGTCTATTCCACCATGAAACATTTATGTCTAAGACCTCTTCTAGGCATATTTTGTTGGACATATTTTGTTCTGATTCCTCTTCGGAGTAATAGTCACTGAAAATTTTGTCCGAGCTGAGTAGACAATTGTACCTCACAGAAATATTTCTTTTGTTCTTAAGAGAGCTAACATTGCGCTCATCCGTATGGGAAATTCGATGCGCATAAAAATTCAAAGTTGAAGCCCTGCAGCAGCATAAAAAAGGCAATATCTATTAACTCAGTAGCCCAAACACGGAAATCTACGATGCCACGGTTAGTTTCTTCTTAGCTTAGAATAGGCCGAAGCTTCTCAGTACTAATGACTCTGCTAGCCCTGGTAATGAGTTGATCAATCAAGGCCGGAGAAGCTCAGCCGTCAAGAAATGATCCTGAAGAAAGAAGGCTGGCCGTGGGACGAAATCAATCATGGAACTGGAGCGCTTCCCAGACAACGACGCTCTAAAAAGCTATCGGCTTGTTTATAAACATAATCGGTCACGAACGGTAGCATCCCTCATTGGAAGCATGGTGAGGAAGTATTTGTTACTCATGCATGAAGGCACCTGACTCTTGGAAGACGTGAACATTTGTAAACATTTGTAAACATTTATTTACCACAA